>PVKU01016096.1:0-15817 GCA_004027475.1 Anoura caudifer | reverse complement strand
CAATAAACTTGCTAAAATTAGATAGACCATTAATATCAAGTATTAAAAAAAAGAGACCTCTCATATATTGCTGGAGGGAGTGAGAGTGGCAAGGCTAGTTTTGAAAATCATTTGGCAGTCTCAGTCTCTTACAAAGTTAAACACATGCATACTGTATGATCTACCAATTCAGTCCTAAATATTTAGCCCAGAGAAATGAATATATATGCTCTAATTAACAAACCTGTATATGAACGTTCATTGCAGTTTTATTTATCAAAGCACCAAACTGGATATGTTCATAAGATAAATGGATAAAAACTGTGATAAAGCCATATGATGAAATATTATGGTGCCCATTGTCCATTTATTGCCTCTGATTTCCAAATCCCTGCTTCTTCATCCTGCTTTGTGATACTGTAAGCTTTCTCCTTTGTAACACACATATGATAAACTGTGTTAATAGTGGGTATTATCTGGACACTACAATGCATAACAAACAAAGGTCTTTTCTTGTTCCTGACAAGGTGATTCCTGCTTCCTCAGTAGACCTGGGATTTTGGCAGAAGTAGAGCTAATATCTGAGCCCACCTCCCAGTGAAGTTTCAGTGGTTACTCTACAGGAGGAAGCCCAGTGAATTCCAGCAACATCTCAGTTGATTTCACAATGAGAACTGAAGTTAATCCAGCCATGGCTTGTCATAACCTTAAGCAGCATCTCTACAGTTTCCTGCTGCTCAGATCTGGCCTGCAGTCACTCAGTGAAATTCTGTCATCCAGTGAGCCACAAGCACACCATTGCCATTGAATTTGGTGATGAAGTGTATCTGCTTTGTGTGGTATGCTTCTGAAATTTTTTCCCTTCTTTAAATGCTGCATGTCAGTCCAGGAAGTGGTAGCTACACTCTGTCTGATACAATAGTCACAATTAAAAGGAATAAATTAGTGATATAGGCAGAAACATAGAAATATATGAAAACAAATAGTTGTGCTGAGCAAAAGAACCAGGTGAAAGAAGTATATCCATTCATGTAAACCATGGAAGAGACAAAATTCACCTCAAGAGACAGAAAACAAATCTGTAGATGACTGGGGAAGATTGACTCCAAGAGGCATAAAAAAACTTTTTGACGTGATGGAAGTATGAATCTAGATTGGGGTAGAGCTTACATTGAAACCACATATGTCAAAATTCTTTGAGCTGCACATTTTAAATGGGTGCATTTTTGGGGGCTGTAATTATAATTCTTTAAACTTAATTTAAAAAGCAAAATAAAAAAGACTAAAAAGATGAAAAACCCTCTAGGAAAAAAATAGGCAGAATATCAATGGTTTACTTACTAAAATGTTTAAAAATGACTCAAACATTTGACAGCATGTTCAAGCTTTCTTATAATATGAATACAAAATGTTTTTATAAGTCTACATTGAAAAAATTCTGAATATGTGACAACACATTTTGATGTTTTTGGTGAATCACACGTTCTCATCATTGTTTTGGGGATTTAAGTTGACAGTGTTAGAGTAGGCAGCTAATTAGATATTAACAAAAGAGAAGGGAGCCACACATCTAATTAAGCCAGATTAACCAGACAGCTACAGCTTCAACAAAACCCCAGCAGACAGCTCTAACTTCTGCCAAAAGGACATTAATCCTGAGTACTCAGGAAAGATAGGCTTTCCTATCTACCCAGAAAACAACCATCCCCTTTCCATAGATTACCAGGGGGGAAAAGATAAAACTGTAAGGGCAAAAATTCCTCTGCTGAGCACATTTGCAGTAGAAGTAAAAATGGAACAGGGGGAGGTCCTTCCACTAAGCCAAGTGCAGTAAAGCCAAAATGGAACCCATGTAGGAGAGGAGTCTAGCCTGGGAAAATCTGAAAAAAGTTTCAAATAGGATATGGGCATATAACCCCAGAAGATGTAGAAAAGCAATTGAATACGCAGAGGGCCTAGCACAAGCTTGCAATGAATTAGGAAGAAGATTGGTTAATCTGAAAAAAAGCTCATGCCTTGCCAAATTGTGGAACATATAATCAAGGTTGTACAAAGGCCCCAGGCATGCCCCCTCACTTTGAACACTGTGTGCACCTGGGTGTGACAGCTACATGGGTCAAAGTGGAGCATGGAAAGCAGGCCAAACAGGAGCAGAGACTGTGCCAGAATACTCAAGCTTTGGGTGCCAATGCTGCTGCAATGGCACAGCACCTCTGGGTCCTGGCACTCCTTCTGGGCCTTGTGGGGGCAGATGTAGGCATGCTGCCTCAGGGGGTGGACTCTTCCACAGTGAGATGGAGCTGAGCCACTAGGTTTTAAGTGAGGCAATGATGCAGCCTCTTCAGGGACATTTATGTTCTGCATGCCCCTCTAATAGATCTTGTCAATACACCTCAAATCCTCCTATGCATGTATCCTTGAAATGAATTTTCTGCACTAATGTGGAAGAATCCTCTTTCCTCTGGCCACAATACAACCCTACTAAAGAATGCCTTACAATCTCTAACAAAATTGCATACATATTTAGCTCAAACCAACAATCCCATTTCCATGAATTTACTCTGGCCCCAACAACACAAAGAATTGTTTGTACAAAGTTACTGATAGCAACTTCTTTTTATAATGGCAAAAGATTGGAACAACTTAAGCACTCACACAAGAGGAAGAATTTCAATAAACTCTGAGAATTCAAGACAGTGTAGCTCTCTGCACCTAAAGAGAATGAGAAAGCTATCTGAACTGATGTGGAAAGTTTTCCAGGATATACGGTTATGCGAAACAAACAAACAAACAAACAATCCTCAACAAAATATTGGCAAACCACGTCCAACAATATGTTAAAAAGATCATACACCATGATCAAGTGGGATTCATACCAGGATGCAAGGATGGTACAATATGCACAAATCAATAAATGTAATACATCACATGAGCAAAATGAAAGAGAAAAATCACATGGTCATAGCAATAGATGTGGAAAAAACATTTGATAAAGTAGCACCCATTTATGATACAAACACTTAGCAAAGTGGGAATAGAGGGAGCATTCCTCAACATAATAAAGGCCATGTACAAGAGACCTATAGCCAACATCATACTCAATGGGCAAAAACTTAGAGCTTTCCCACCAAGATCAGGAAAAAGACAAGGATGCTTGCTTTCACAACTCATATTCAACATAATATCAGAAGTCCTGGTCACAGCAATCAGACAAGAAAAAGAAGTAAAAGGCATCCAAATTGGAAAGGAGGAAGCAAAACTGTCATTGTTTGCAGATGACATGATAGCATACATAGAAAAGCCTATAGCATCCACCAAAAAACTACTTGACCTAATAAGTGAATTTGGCAAACAGTGGGATACAAAGTCAGTATTCAGAAATAAAAGGCATTTTTGTACACCAACAATGAAATATCAGAAGCAGAAATCAGGAAAAAAATCTCATTTGCTATAGCAACAAGAAAAATAAAGTATCTAGGAATAAACCTAATCAAGGAGGTAGAAGACCTATACTCAGAAAACTACACAACACTGAAGAAAGAAATTAAGGAAGACGCAAACAAATGGAAGCATGTACCATGCTCACAAATTGGAAGAATTAACATAATCAAAATGTCCATAGTACCCAAAGCAATTTATAGATTCAATGCAATCCCTATTAAAGTATGAATGACATATTTCACAGATATAGAACAAACATTTCAGAAATTTATAAGGAACTGTAAATGACCCCAAATAGCTGCAGCAATTTTGAGGAAGAAGAACAAAGTAGGAGGGATCACAATACTTGATATCAAACTGTACTACAAAGCCACTATAATCAAAACAGCCTGGTACTGGCATAAGAACAGACACATAGACGAATGGAACAGAACAGAGAGCCCAGAAATAAACCCAAGTCTCTGTGGTCAATTAATATCTGACAAAGGGGGCAGAAGCATAAAATAGAGTAAAACTGGTCTCTTCAACAAATGGTATTGGGAGATCTCTACAGCTACATGCAAAAGAATGAAACTTGACCACCAACTTACACCATACACAAAAATTCAAGGTGAATAAAAGGCTTAAATATAAGTTGTGACACCATAAAAGTCCTAGAGGAAGACATCGGCAGGAAAATCTCAGACATTCTATACAGCAATATCTTCACTGACACATGTTCCATAAAGCAAGGGATATAAAGGAAAGAATAAACAAGTGGGACCTCATCAAATTAAAAAGCTTCTGCATGGCTAAAGAAAACAGCATTAAAATGAAAAGAGAACCAACTATATTGGAAAGCATATTTGCCAATGATACCTTGAACAAGGGTTTGATCTCCAAAATATATAAAGAACTCACATGAGTCCACTCCATGAAGACAAACAACCCAATTAAAAAATGGGCAAAAGACTTGAACAGACACTTCTCCAAGGAGGACATACAGAGGGTCCAGAGACATAGGAAAAGATGCTCAGTATTGCAAGCCATCAGAGAGATGCAAATTAAAACCACAATGAAATACCACTTCACACTGTGAGAATGGCCATCATAAACAAATCAACGAACAAGCATTGGAAAGCATGTGGAGAAAAGGGAACCCTAGTGCACTGTTGGTGGGATTGCAGACTGGTGCAGCCACTGTGTAAAACAGTATGGAATTTCTTCAGAAAACTAAAAATGGAACTGCTTTTTGACCCAGCAATTCCACTGCTGGGATTATATCCTAAGAGCCCTGAAACACCAATCCAAAAGAACCTATGTACCCCAATGTTCATACAGCACAATTTACAATAGTCAAGTGCTAGAAGCAACCTAAGCACCCATAAGTAAATGAATGTATTGAAGAACTATGGCAATTTACACAATGGAATACTGTGGAGCAGAGAGAAAGAAAGAGCTCCTACCCTTTGTGACAGCATGGATGGAACTGGAGAACATTATGGGAAGTGAAATAAGCCAGGTGGTGAGGGACAAATACCATATGATCTGACCTTTAACTGGAACCTACTGAACAAAAGAGAAAAGCAAGCAAAATATAACCAGAGACATTGAAATTAAGAAGAATCTGACATTAACCAGAGGGGAGGTGAGAAGGGATAATGGGGGAGAAGGGTTTTCAGGAACAACTATAAAAGACCCATGGACAAAACCAAGGGGGTGGAGTGGAAGCAAGGCAGGAAGATGGGTTTGGCTGGGGTGGGGGGTAAATGCAGACAACTATAATTGAACAACAATAAGATAATTGAAAACAAACAAACAAATGTGCAAAGTATTATGCTACTTTTTGTGTAAAGGAAAAATAAAAAAAGGAAAAATATATAAGTATTTGCTCATTTTTGCCAAAAAACAAAAACAAAACAAACAAACAAACAAATAAACCATGGTTGGAATAAGCCAGAATGGAGATGGAAAGAACAGAGTGAAAAAAGAGTGGGCATGTGGAGGTAGAATCATTGAAACGGTATAAATATCCTTATAATATAGCTTTTGTAAAGTTCTAACCTTTTGAAAACATCACATTATTTCGCATATTTAAAAATGAATCAATAACAATAGGAAAAACACCCTAAATGCAAATAGCAAGAAATGCACTTAACTGTATTTCAGATGAATAATATAAGCACACTGAAGAAAGCATAACTGATTCAAATAACTTCTAAGTACAATAAAGAATATGCTTCTGAAATCAGATGCTTTCAAGTGCATCCAAGGATGATGGTTACTAGAGAGAGTGGAAATGGGAAGGTAGTAAAGGGGGCCAAATAAATGGTGATGGAGAATGGTTTAACTTTGGGTGGTGGACAAAAAATGCAACACACAGATCATGTATCATAGAAACATACACTTGAAACTTATATAATCTTATTATCCAAGTCACTCTAACTAATTTAATAAAAAATGTATGCACACAGGTTAAAGACAAAAAGAGCTATAAAGATTTGTTAAAATCTGGTCTGTAGGTTTTCTTCCCATAGTGGTATGTGTAAGGAGTTCTGGAAATATTTCATAACAATTGAACAATGAGTAATCATGTTTTGGAATAAACAAACTAGGTCATTTCATGAACATGTTTTCATATTTTGGGTAAATAACTAATAGTGATATTGGTAGATGATAGGATATATTCCATTTTACAAAGAATTTACAAATATTTTCCAAACTAGTTCTATTGTTTTTTACTCCCATCAGCAATGTATGGGAGTTCTAGTTGCTTCACAGTCTCTCAACATTTGGTTCTGTCATTTTATTATCTTGTATGTGTACCACGCTATCCCATTCTTATAGTGTGTACTGTTATCTCATCGTGGATTTTTAAAATTTCTTTCTTTTTAGTTCATTTTTTCTCTATTTTGATTGTTGACACTATTGCAGATGTCTCCATCTTGCCCCCACCTCCTCCTTTCCTCTGGCCATCGCTGCATGTCGTCTCTATGTCCATGGGTTATGCATATATATTTTTTGACTCATCCCTTCAACTTGTTTCATCCCCACCTCTGACAGCTGTCAGACTGTTCCATAATTTTCATGGTGCTAAGCACTCCTTCATTTATTGCCCATTCGTTTATATAGGATATATTTTGTTAAATTTTTATTTGGCATTTGATGTTTTTTGTGCCATTTTTAAATTGCATAGTATTTAGTTTTGTTTTAAAATTATTTTTGGTTGAAAACAAAAATGCCTTTGGTTCTATATAATAATATTTTATCTAATGTTCTTTCCAAAGGTCTCAAAGACCCCATTTCTAAATAAGGTCATCTTCACAAGTACTGGAGAAAAAAATTTTAATGTGTATTTTAAGGAATTACAATTCAACCCATAAGAGATATGTATATGTAAAAAAAACAAACAAACCCTTAAACTGCACACCTTATAAAAATCTCACTCAAAATAAATTGTAAATATGAATGCAAAATGTTAAATAAACATTTAGCAAAATTGTTTAAAAATGTTCATGATCTCTTTTTATAAATTATTTATCAATGGTATTCTATTTATTTTATATTGATTTTGAGAGAGAGAGAGCAATTTGTTGTTTCATTATTTGTGCATTCATTGGTTTCTTCTTGTATGTGCTATGACTGGGGATCGACCCCACAACCTTGATGTATCAGGATGATCCTCCAAACAACCAAGCAACCTGTCCACGGCTCATAATCTTTCATTAAGCATATGATTCTTATATCACCAGAAGGATGAGAAGAAAAAAATGATAAAATAGAGTTTGTCAATATGAAAATATTTTTCTGCAAAATATATTGTTAACAGAATGATAACAAACTTCAGGCTGGGAGTAAATATTTGCTACATACATAGTTAACAAAGAACTTGTGTCTAGAATATATAAAAAATTCTCAACATAGGAAAATATGCATCTGCCTCCCAAAATAGACAAAAATTTCAGAAGTAGACTGACACAAATATATTCAACTATTCTCTAACAAAGGAGCAAAGGTAATTCAACAAAGAAAGGATAGTCTTTTCAATTAATGGTGTTGAAACAACTGGTCATCCATATGCAGAAAATAAATGTAAAAACAGATCTTAAACTTTCATAAGGATAACTCAAAATTGATCATAGAACTAAATGTAAAATTCAAAACTACAAAACTTCTAGAATGTAACATTCGAGAAAACCTGTGTGAACTTGGATTTAGCTATTACATCTTAGATATGATACTGAAAACATGATCCATGAAAGAAGAAAATAAGTAGCACTTCATTAAAATGAAAAACATCTTCTCTGAGAAAGACACTGTTCAGAAAATGAAAAGGTAAGCCACAGACTGAAAAAAAAAAAAACTTCTAAAACATAAAACTGACAAAAAGCTTGTATCCAAAAATACACAAAGAACACTTATAACTCACTTTACAAATAGTTAAAAATTAGCAGAAGATCCAAACAGGTATGTTACCAATGAGGGTATAAGTATATGAAAAGAGGTTTAACATCATGTGTCATTAAGGAATTCTAAATGAAAACAACGAGATACCCCCATATACCTATTAGAATAATTAAAGTCTCAAATACTGACAATAGCAAATGTTGGAAAGGATATGATGTAATGGGAATTCAACATCCACTGCTGGTCATTTTATGATACAATCCAGCAATTGTATTTATTTAATGAGTTGACAATGCATAGCCACATAATAATCTGCACATAAGTGTTTATATCAGCTTAATTTATGTTGTCCAAAATTTGGAAGGAACCAAAGTGTCTTCATTAAAATTTTTTATTGTTAACACTATTACAAATGTCCCTCATTTCCTCCCCCTTCCCCCATCCTCCACTGGCCTTTACTACACTGTTTTCTGTGTCCATGGGCTTTGCATATACACACATGCTTTTTGGCTAATCTCTTCCAGTCCCCCCCACCCGACCCCTCACGTCTGAGATCTGTCAGTCTGTTTCATGTATCCTTACCTGTGGTTTTATCTTGTTTCTTGGTTTATTTTGTTCAATTGATCCCTCATGTGAGTGACATCATATAGTATTTGGTTTTCTCCGGCTAGCTCCTGAAGATATTATGCTAAGCAAAATAAGCCAGTCAGAGAAAAACAAAATGTCTTTGATTAGAAGAATGGATAAACAAATTGTGCTACATCTTTATGATGATAAAATATTATTTGGCAATAATAAGTGAACTATCAAAGCGCAAACCAAATGGAAGAAACTTAGAGACATTTTTCTATATGATCCCAACTATATTACATTCAGGAGAAGGCAAAACTGTAGAGACCTTGAAAAGGTTGGTGGTTGCCAGAGAGTCAGGGGGAGGAGGGATGGACAGGTGCAGCCCTGGGCATTTTGGGGAGAGTGATACTATTTTGATACTATAATGATGGATATATGACATTATGCATTTAACCCCCCCCCCAGAAAACTGTACAACACAAAAATGAACCCTACTATAAATGGTGGGATTTAGTTAATAATAATGTATTGGCTCATCAATTATAATAAATATACTAGACTAATGCAGGATGTCACTAGGTGAACCTGTGAAGGGAAGAGGGAATATATGTGAACCTTCTGTACTCTCTGCACAATTTTTTTGTAAACCTAAAACTGCTCTAAAAATAGAGGCTAATAAAATGTTTAGAAAAAAAGAAAATAGAATAAAGATTTGAACAGATACTAAGAAGACATACAAATAAGACATAAGGATGCTCAGCATCATTCACCATTACAGAAATTCAAATAAAGAAACTTTGAGATTCTACAAATAATAAAATAAAAATAAACCAAAAAGCAAAACTGACAATTCTAGGTGCTACTAAGGAGGTGGAGCAACTGGATCTCTGGTCCATTTCTAGTGGGAATGCACATGGTATAGCCATTCTGGAAAGGGCAGTGACTTCTTATAAAGTTCAAACAGCTCTTAAAATATGACCCAGTAACTCCACTTTAAGATATTTACCCATAGAAAAGTGAAAACTGATACTCACACAAAAATACTTACTAAATGTTTATAGCAGTTTTCTATATAATCACCCAAAGTGGAAATAACACAAATATTTTTCAGTTGGTAAATGAGCAAATTGAGATACATTTATTCAATGGAATAATATTCAGCAAATAATAGGAATGAAGTATTAATACCTACATGAATAAACATCAAAAGACTTATTCTGATAAAATAAGCCAATCTCAAAAGATAACATACTGTCTGGTTCTATTTATATGACATCTTAGAAACTTCAAAAATATAGGGACAGAAATCTGACCAATTGCTGCCAGATTAGGTGTTTATAAAAGATTTGACTACAAAAGAATAGCATAAAAGAATTTATTGGGAAAATGGAACTGTCTTGTATTCTGAATGTGGTAGTGGCTACCTAAGTTTATACACATGTTAAAACTCATAAGACTGTATTTTAAAAAGTCAATTTTACTTTACTTGCATTAAGAAAATGTCCCTGTAAAATACAAAGGGTGGTGAAAAAAGATGGAAGTGAATCACTACTTCATATGGGAATGAAGGGAGTAAACATATAAGGATGTCATATAGGTGATGTTCAAGTACAGGAAGCTGAAGGATAAACTTGAAAACCTTTATTCTCCTTGGAATATCATACTAAGTTATTCAACAGAAAATTTCATTCATTCATTTATTTAAAACTAATTTTATTTTCCTGCTTATCATTTAAAAAACAGTACAAAACCCAATAGTACAAAAGACTATCTAATGAAAAGTTATTCTCTCTATATTTCTACCTTTGTCAATCAAATAGTCTAGAAATTTCAACACTATGATCACAAAAACTAGTTTCTTGTATTTTACACTGATAATATGATTATATTACATAAGTGTATATATACCATATATATATATATACTTAAATATACCAGAAGCAATGCTACACCATGATTTTGGGGAACCACTTATGAGAGACATAAAATGTTAGGGAGAACCACAGAAAATGATAAGGAAAATAATTTGCTTTTTGTATGAGAGAATTCATGTCATGACTAGGTTGTTCAATCCACACTGACTTGAAGGGTATATGATCCTCCTTGTACAGGTGTGAAACCACAGTGAAGGTTATCATCAGGCTGTGCTGCTTAGGGCACTGGACAGATGGTTAAATGTCCTGAATCACACTGGAGAAAAGCCTGAAAAAAGGTCTTAATGGCCCTTCAGAGAAACCTTGAGAAAAAGTGTGAATATGAGATTTATCTATCATATTATAGAATGAGATGAGCCCATCCTCATATTCTAGGAAAATACACACTCTGGCCAAGTGCTCTTTCAGAATAAGCTTTGTTTCTAGAGAGGTGAGTGCCCAGTACTCATCCTTGTAAAACCTGATGGCCCAGAAACCATTCTGTGGTTTTATGGAAATCTTCCCCTCCCTAATTACATTATCTCTACAAAGTCCCAGGTCCCAGGCTTCACTGTGCTCAACTTCTACCTCCCAGTAGCACCTCCCTGAAGAGATGACCCAATGACCCAACACAGAAGGAAGAGAATAAAATCGCTGCGGGTTCTTAGGTAGATCTTGAGACTTCTTTTCCAAGGTTACACATCTGTTCCCTTCAGACAAGATGAGGGCAGGATGGGCTGTGTCTGGATCCAGAATAACATTCACTGCAAAGAAAATAACCCTTTTAATCTCTGAAAAGGGTACAGTGATCTGGATGCGGAGATATCTGTATTAGCCTGAGATATCTTGGGGCTTCTGGGAGGGATATACATCCCTGTGTGGAGTCTGCCATCTGCCTTCTAGCACCTTCTTCTGAGACTGAGCATCAGCATAAGGAATAGGATCAGAAGCAGAATCTTTCTTATACCATCAGGGAATGATTCACCAGCCTGGTAAAATTCTTTTGTCCAGTCTGAAAAGAACACAAATATGAATTATCAGAACTAGTATTTGAGTTTCCTGGCAGAAGAGCTAATTTCTTCTATTACTGTTTTTGCTAATATCTCGATCTTTTCGGCAACCTTTTTGACCTTAAGTTTCCCCTGCTTTTCTTATTAACTTCTCCCATAAGAATTAATTCCTTTAACTTATATTTTCTGTAGTCCAGACTACAGGTGTTCCCAAGATACTTTTCCTCTTTTTGAACAAACAACAAAAGTACATGTTGCCCATGAGCACCCCAAATTCATTTTCATGAGAGGGTATGACTGACTTATGGCCAATGAAATGTTCATAACAGAGATTCATATCATTTGTAGGCTTGAAAATAAAATAGTTTGTATAATTTGTATTATTCTCATTCTACTTATAATGGCTCTCAACCTTCCCTAGGCTTCAATGCTGGAAGCAAAGTCACTAAAAATGGAGAAGAGAGAAGACTAAAAAAAGCCCTATGTCTCAGATTTACTGTTTAGAAGAGAGTTGACCAGGAGAGCCACTAACCCTGGCATATTCATAGTATAATTTGTGTGAGTGACAAATATCAAACAGTTGTGTTAATCCACAAAAATATTGTTTAGTTTTTATAAATATCAAAGTTAATCACATTGCTCAATGAAGAAAGTTCTAGCATAAAATGAAAATGAAGTACTGTTATAAACATTTTAAATGCGTGGTTTTGGTTTAGGATTAGGCAATAGGTATGACCAACATAAAACCAACTGCATACATAGATATCCATAACAGGCAGCAACTAAGCTTTTGCTAATGCTGTGGCCTGTGATGATTTGGAAAGCACATAATGTGCCCTACATAGATTGTAGACCTAAAGAAAGGGAACATTCATTGAATCTGAGATTGAAATTCTACCAAAAATCTATTTATTTTGAAATAATAATTCAACTTGTTTTCAATCATAAATGAAATATTATAAAAAATGGGTAAATTTCAGAGTTTGAAAGATGATTTTTTCCTCAACCAAGAGTCAGCAAACTATGGCCCATAAGCCAAATCCAGCCCACTGCTTGTTTCTATAAATAGAGTTTAATTGGAGGATAAATATGCTAATAGCTGCTTTTATATTTAAAAGTAATTGTTACAGAGACATATAGCCAATGTTTGTTGTCTATCCTACAATATTTACAATCTGGTCCTTTATATAACAAGTATGAAAATGCTTTTATAAATCATCCCAAATAAAAGATAAAATTAAAAAGTGCATTTTAGCAAAAAAATGTGCAATTTTTTTTAATTGAACAATATATCCTAGTGAAAAGAACAGATTAAGATCATGGACTTTTCACAATTGTTTCAGGTAGCTTCTAGCAAGCAACTATAAAGGGAGGATAGAAGTATAAATAAGACTGACACATATGTTTTCTGTTGTAATTGGTATTTTGTTATTAACATATGAAACTAAGTGAAAAGAAATGCATGAGAAGCCTCCTAAATTTGGAGGAAAATGTTGTCAAAAATAACAGGAAGATGGCTTCCACAATAGCCAAGTGAATAGTTTGGAAAATCTTCTTGCTGAAAGAAATAACACTGGAAAGGTTTTCAAAATGACTACTTTAAAATTGAATAGACACTTATTCAAAGAGGATATACAGATGGCCAATAGGCATACGAAAAGATGCTCAATGTTACTAATCATCAGAGAAATGCAAATTAAAACCACAATGAGATTATTATCTCACACTCTTCACAATGGCTATCATCAATAAATCAACAAACTAGAATGAGGATGAGCAGAAAGGGGAAACACTTTTGCACTGTTGGTGGGAATGCAGACTGGTGCAGCCACTGTGGAAAGCTGTATGGAGATACCTTGAAAAATTAAAAATAGATCTGCCTTTTGACTCAGCTATCCCGCTTTGGGGAATATATCCAAAGGAACCCGAAACACTAATTCAAAAGAACATAAATACCCTGTGTTCATTGCAACGTTATTTACAATCGCCAAGACATGGAAGCAGCCCATGTGTCCAACAGTAGAAGAGTGCATAAATCAACTATGGGACATTTACACAATGGAATACTACTTGTTCACAAAATAAGAAAATTTTACCCTTTGTAACAGTATGGATGGACCTGGAGAACATGATGCTAAGTGAAGTAAGCCAGTCAGAGAAAGACAAGTACCATATGATTTCATTCGTGTGGAATCTAATGAACAAACTGAACAAAGAAAATGGGGACAGACTCACAGATAGAGAGCAGGATGATGGCTGTAGGGAGGTGAGGGGGTGGAGGGATTGAGCAAAAAGGAAAAAGGACTCATGCAAATGGACAACAGTGTGCTGATTGCTGGGCGGAGGTGGAGTATAAGGGGACTAAATGGTAATGGAAAAAAATACAAAAAGATTATAAAAAATATTCAACAACAAAAAAGAAACTAGGAGTAGATGGCCAGGTTTATGACTCAACTCTACCAAATCTCTGTTTGCATGTAATTGAGAATATGCTTATTACTGGACATTACTATGAAACCTTTAATTTACCATGTTCATATGAATCTCACCCAATTACTTTGTATTTCAAGCATCTACGATATGTAATAAGCAGCATGTCTTGTAATAAATAAATAAAATTGTAAAAATTGACAGAAGAACACATCAAATTGAGAAACACTAATTTAAGAACAATTATTTTAAATGATTAATAAAAGGATGTTGATTGAAAAATGTTCTTGCCCTAGTCATGTGGCTAAGTTAGTTGGAGCATTGTCCCATACACCAAAAGCTTGCAGGTTTGATTCCCAGTTAGGGCACATGCCTATGTTTGGGTCTGATCCCTGACTAGGGTGCATACTGAAGGCAACAGATCAGTGTTTTTTACATTGATCTTTCTCTCTCTTTCTCTCTCTCCCCCCTCTCTCTCTCCCTATCTCTCTAAAAAAGATCAGTAAGTATATCCTTGTGTGAAGATTTAAAGGAAAAAGATGTTCTTAATTACAATTGAATTAAGTTCAAAACAAAAGTAATTTTAAAAAATAAAAAATTTGGAAATGAAATAATACTTATATAAACAATTTGTCTTAAAAGAAATCAGAAAAGAATCTACAAAATTTCTTCCCCAAGAACATCATGTATATTTTTTCATTTTATTGAGTTTTTATCCATTACCATTTATTTATCTCCCCTATATGCTTTTCCACCCTCATTCGCTCCCCTCCCTGCATAATCGCCACACTGTTAATTGTGTCCATCAGTTCTTTTCTTTTTGCTAGATCTCTTCAAACCCCTCCAACACCCCACAACAGCTGTCAGCCTGCTCTCTACCTATGAGTCTGTCTTTATTTTCCTTGTTAGTTTTATCTAACCATAACTGTTTTATCAACTCATCTACTGTTGGGCTGCTTCCAAATCTTGGCTATTGTAAATAATGCTGCAAGGAACACAGGGGTGCCTATATTCTTTGGAATTAGTGTTTCAGTTTTCTTCAGATAATTTCCCAGAAGTGAAATCATTGGGTCATAGTGCAGTTCCACTTTTAATTTTTTGAGGTATCTCCATAGTGCTTTCCACAGTGGCTACACCAGTCTGGATTCCCATCAACAGTGTGAAAAGGTTTCCCTTTCTCCACTTCCTTGCCAACCCTTGTTGCTTGTTGATTTATTGATAGCCATTGTGATAGGTGATATCTCATTGTGGTTTAAATTTGCATTTCTCTGATGATTAGTGATGTTGGCATCTTTTCATGTGTATTGGCCATCTGTATGTCTTCTTTGGAGAAGTGTCTATTCAGGTTCTTTGCCCATTTCACAACATATTGTTTGTTTTCTGCTGTTGAGTTTATAAGTTCTTTATAAATTTTGGATATTAAGCCGTTATCAGATGTTTTGGCAAATATGTTCTCCCATTCAGTGGGTTCTCTTTATTTTGTTGATGGTTTCCTATGCTGTGCAAAAGTCTTTTTTTCTCCCATTTGTTTCTTTTTTCCTTTTCCTGAGGAGATATATCAGAAATAATATTACTATGAGCAATGTCTGAGATTTCACTGTCTGTTTTCTTCTAGGATTTTTATAGTTTTGGTTCTAACATTTAAGTCTAATACATTATGAATTTATTCTTGTGTGTGGTGTAAGAAGGTGGTCTTTTTTCATTTTATGCATGTATCTGTCCAATTTTCCCAACACCATTTATTGAATAAATTCTCTCATATGTGCTTGTTTCCTCTTTCAAATATTAATTGACTATAAAAGTGTAAGTTTATTTCTGGGCCCTGTATTCTGATCCATTGATTTCATATGTCTGTGTTAATGCCAGTGCCATGCTGTTTTGATTACTATGGCTTTATTATATAGTTTGATATTAAGTAGTGTGATTCCTCCAACTTTCTTTTTCTTTCTCAAGCATGCTGTTCATATTTGGGGTCTTTTGTGGTTTCATATACATTTTTGGAATATTTGTTCTACTTCTGTGAAATACCTCATTGATATCTTGATAGGAATTGCATTGAATCTATAGATTGCTTTGGGTACTATG
>PVKU01016095.1:0-15826 GCA_004027475.1 Anoura caudifer | reverse complement strand
CCCCCCCCCCCCCCCCCCCCAAGCGACACCTGAGTTCCGTGAAGCTCCGTGTGCCTTCCCGCTCACCTAGTGCCGGCCCTTGGAGCTGCTCCAACGTCCTTGGGAACGAGAGCTAGGAACAATCGAAATCAAACTCGCATGATACTGTAATCGGTTGAGAAACCTTAATTCTTTCAGTTTTTACACTGATTGCCTTTTAAAAAGTAAATGAAAGTTAATTCCCACACCCCTCCCCCCACCCACTCACACCCAAGGATGGGGCCCGAAGCCTGGGCTGCGGGAATGAGCCCCTGCTGCCCAGAGACGCCCCGAGGCCCGCTCCGGCCTCTGAAAGTTGCTCCTTCCCTCCCACGCCGGGGCACAAGTTACTCACGTGCACCAGACCCTAAAAGTGGCCCGGGGGGAAGGGGGGCCGGGCCATCCCACCGCCGCCGGCAGAGTGACAGGACCCGAGACACAGCACGTGGAAATCTCGCTGAAAGTCCCATATCAGCGCTTGAGGCCTGACAACGGAGCGAGGAGAAATTAAGGAAGTCATTCTTGCTCCGAATGAGATTTGCTCCTTTAACCATGGAGGAGCTTTTAAAACCCTGGTTAAGATAAAACCAAAAGGCTCCTGCTGCGATGGCGGCTGCCGGCTGATGAGGCCAGGCAGCGTTTAATTCAAGCAGCGAGCTATCCCAGCTGGGAGAGGGTGTCTTCCTCCTGGTTCCCCGAGGTGTTCTGTACCGTGGAACAGGAGGGGAACCTGAGCAGTTGTGCCCAAATCTGAAGCTCGAGGCAGCTTATCCGAGAGCCCTGCGGGTCAGCTCGCACAGATGTTTACCGGGACTGGGCCGAGGCTCAGGTAGATGCTTTCACTGGAAGGACAACGAGCATCTTTTCCTTGCGTGTTGACCAGTAAAATCAGAACGACTGATTTCTGTAGGATTTTTTCTGAGTTAAAGTGAGTGATACCTAACCCGCCACCGACACCAACTGATTTGGCGGGAGACACCCCCCCACACACACACACGGTGGCCCTTGTACTCTGTGAAAATGGGGGACCTGTGTTCAGTTACCTGCCCACTGTCGCCTGTGTCGCGGGGAAGACAGCCAGTCCGTCATGAACCAGAGCTTGGGCCGGCTCGCTGGGGTGTGTCTGGCGCCCGGTGAGGATGGTGGGCGGAGTGGTCTTGCGCTCACGCTGCGTGGGGCCCGTGGAGAGGGCCCCACCGCGGCAGCCGGGAGGTGACACGGACCCCCCCCCCCGTGCTGCAGAACTGCATGGCGATGGTGGAGCAGAGCCAGGTGTGGGCGGGCTCCGAGGACTCCGTCATCTACATCATCAATGTCCACAGCATGTCCTGCAACAAACAGCTCACCGACCACCGGGCCGGCGTCACGGGCTTGGTGGTGCGGGACGGGCCCGAGGCGCCCAGGTACGTGGGCTCTGCAGGTGGAGGGTGCCCCTGCTGTGGGCGGGCGTCTGCAGGGTCCAGGCGTGGCGAGCGACACGGGTCTGGAATCGGGGTTGGGTGACGTCCTTGTCTGCTTCTGGTCTCGGGTCAGAGAAGCACCCCCCTCCTGCAGGGACAGCAGCAGGCTTTTCCTCGGGCCCCCCACCCACCCTTGCCACCCTCTCCCTGCCCCCTAACTTAGTTTCCGAGGGGCTGCCCGCCCTCCATCAGCCAGGCCAGGCCAGGCGGACGGAAGATCCGAAGGTAAGGGTGCTGGCTAGAGTCTACCCTCCCTGCAGCTGCCAGCCACGGAGGCCTGGGTGACCACCGAGCTCGAGCTTGGGGAGCCGTGTGCTCTCCAGCCGGGTTACGTTTTAGCTCACGGGCCTGCCGTGGTCCAGCTCACAGCCCGCCAGTTCCTGCTGAATGGGCTACATAGTGACCAAGGCTGCCCTGCCTCACCAGTCATGTGTTTGCTGCCCGTGGTGGGGAGGCAACGCCATCCTTTTCTCGGTTGCAGTGTACACGGTGCTTTTCAGGGCCCAAACGAAAAGTGTGTCCGCTCCCCTAGCCAGGTGTACTCGTGCAGCGTGGACGGGACGGTCCTGGTGTGGAACGTGGGCACGCTGCGGGTGACCAGCCGGTTCCAGCTGTCGGGCGGCGGCCTCTCGGCCATCAGCCTGCACGGAGGCCACCTGTGGTGCTGTAAGTCCCCCGCGCCGGCCCGGGGACCCGCCCTGCTCCAGCAAGAGGAAGCTGCATGCTCCTCCAACTTTGACTGTAGAAGCGCCTGTCTTCTAAAGCTCTGGGCCCTTCTCGGGGCTCCCGCTTCCCCAGGCTCCCTGCCCTGGGTGCATCTGTGCCAACGGGGGCCTCCTGCCTCTCTCCTCCTCTGCTCTGCATCAGCTGGGGCCCGAGGGAGGGACCCTCACCCCAGTCTCACTGTCCCGCCCGCTTGTCTGACCCTGAGGCTTGGAGTCCCCTCTGGCTGTCCCTCACCCGCCCCCCCCCCCCCCCCCCCCCCCCCGCAGGCACAGGGAACAGCATCGTGGTTGTGAGCGGCTGTCTCCGCCAGGAACTAAAGATTGACAGGGGCTTCCAGGAGAGGAGCACCTCCTTCGTGGCCTTCCAGCTCGTCCCTGAGGTACCAGCGGTGTCCATGTGCGTGGCCGTGGCCCCGGGCCTGTGCGTGCCAGCCACGCTGTGACCTCTGTTCCAGCAGGCGCAGCTGTGGGCAGTCTGCTCGGGCTACGATGACATCTACGTCTGGGGCCTGGAGGACCTGGCCCGGCCCCCCGCGAAGGTCCACCTGCCCGACTGCTCCGAGGTGCACTGCATGATCAGGGTGAAGAGGCAGGTGAGGCGGGGCCCCTGCCTGCCCGGGCAAGATGCGTCGGGGGTGAGCCCTCTCCCCCGGGGCCCAGCTGCGTGGGCCTCATGCCCCATTTCTCCTGCAGATCTGGGTGGGCGGCACGGGCCTGTCGCAGGGGAGACCCAAGGGGAAGATCTACGTGATCGATGTGGAGAGGCAGACGGTGGAGAAGGAGCTGGTGGCCCACGCGGACACCGTGCGGACTCTGTGCTCTGCGGAGGGCCGATACGTGCTGAGCGGCTCCGGCGGGGAGGAAGGGAAGATCGCCATCTGGACGGTCGAGTGAGCGCAGGCGCGTGGGGGCTGGGCTCTGGGAGCCCGCACCTGTGCCCTGCTCGGGGAGGCGTGCCCACGCAGGTGCCTGTGTGCCTCAGGGAGGGGCCGGTGATGGCAACCTTTTTCTTGGGCTTTTCTGACTCAGCGCTGTCAGGCTGCAGTGGTGCTCGGGCAGGCAGCTGGATTGGCAGGTGCTGACCTGTGCCGAGAGGGTGCCTGTAGGCTGTCCAGAAAGGTCCAGAACCCACAGCCAGCACCGGGGCCAAGTGGGAGCAATTGAAGCGGATCACGCCTGGCCACAGGCTTGACGCCTGCGGTTCCGCCTGTCCTGTCCTTCATCCTTTCCTTTGGCCCTCGCTCCCTGAGCCCAGGCTCTCGGTGGCCCTGCGGCCGCACACTGACCTCCTGCTCCCGCAAAGCCTAGAGCCGGGGGGGTTTGGAAGCAGCCACCTGGTGCCGCCCTCATTGTCCCCCATCAGAGCAGGTGACGGCACTGCGGAAAGGCTGCCCGCTCAGGGGTCGGGCAGCCAGGGCAAGCGCTGTGTGTTTTGTTTTTCTTTTTAACTAATGCAACATTTTTACACTGAAGAAACCCAGGGAGACTTTTTGTACCAAAGAGCACAGACGAAAGCTGCCTCTGAAACAGCCTGTGCCCCAGTTCTCCAGCCAGGCAGCCTCCACGAGTCCCTCAGCACAGGCTGCTGCGTACTGCCCCTCGGCGGCATCTTGGGGGCACACGGTGGGCGTGCCTGTGTGGACAGTGCCTTATTATTTAACTACAGATGGTCCTGTTGACCACGAATAACCATAAAGACTGTTGCACACTTCACTGTGGTACTGAGGTTTCATTCCCTAAACATCCAGGAAGCACGGTTTGGCACGGAGGCCTGTGGCCCACCGGCGGCGTGTGCGGGGCTGCCGGACTCTCGGACGCCGCACCAGCCCTCGCTCACCCCGAGGTCTCTGAGGTGCATGTCAGGCCTCCGGCTCAGTCCATGGGACGCGAGCCCTGAGGAAGGTCCTGGCCCTTTTTTGCATTTGGGGGTGTTCTGGGCCCGTGGTGCAGGGGACTACCAGGGTGCCCGGCTCCCCCGTTTGCTCACCAGCTCCTAGGACAGCGCGGCCAGCAACGAAGGGCGGAAGGCTGCATTCTGCTTTTAACACGTGACACGTCCCGGTGAAAGCCTGTTGGAAACGTTATTTAGTGCCAGCCCCGACGTCACCAGGTGTTTCCACCTTGTCGACGCTGAACTTCCGTGCACCGCACACCAACGGCCGCGGTCCTCGCCCAGCACCAGCCAGTGGCGGAGCGGCTGGAAGGTCACGGGGCCTTCCTGGGTGTGTGCCTTGTGCAGCCAAGCACCCACCATGTGGCTCACTGCAGCTTCTCCGTTGCCTTCACCCTTGGGGATGATCCTGAGATCTTACCTGCCAGTCACTGCCTTTAAAACAGCAAATACAGTCCTGGCTGGTGTAGCTCAGCGGGTTGAGTGCTGGCCTCTGAACTGGAAGGGTCGCTGGTTCGATTCCCAGTCACAGCACATGCCTGGGTTGCAGGCCAGGTCCCCAGTGGGGGGCATGTGAGAGGCAACCACACATTAATGTTTCTCTCCCTCTCTTCTCCCTCCCTTCCCCTCTCTCTGGAAATAAACAAAATCTTTATTAAAAAAATAGATAAAGCAAATGCAGAAAAACCAAGGGCTAAATTTTAGGTCACGGTGTCTTACAGAAAAGAAAAACCAGGTTTGACTGGGCCACAGCAAGCGTGGGTTCTGTGTTTATGTAACGAGGGTCTTGCAGTGGGGTGGGGTGAGGGTGGGGGTTCCTGAGGTGGAAGGGGCACTTTGTGCCTCGGGTGAGTCCTCTGCGCTTTGCAGAGACACTGGGAAGAGTGACCTGTCCTGGGAAAGCCCCAAGTGAGCTGGATCCATGGGGCAGACACAGGTGCCGTCCCCGTCTCGGCTTCAGATGCCTGAATTAAGTCGGCACAAGAAGCGTTTACCTTCAACTCCAGGCCCTCCGGGCTTTCACTCGGTTGGAGACCATTTCAGCTGCACCGCCCACGCCCACGCGAGGCTGCTGCCCCTCGACTGCTGCAGCAAGGTGATCACGTTCTCGCCACGGGCTCTTGGGAGGTGGGATCGAGCAGGCCACTCAGACGACAGCCTTGGGATTGGACTGGACATCACCTGGACACCCGAGTTAAGAGGGCCTGACTCGTGTCCTTCCCGGGAGGGTCCTCAGGAAGACGAGGGGCAGCGAGGGTGTGGCTGCGAAGCCAGGCAGCGGTGCCCCAAAGTCTCTGCTGCCTGCAGACGTCTGCATTCCTCACAGTGATGGCAGGGGGTCCCTGGGGTGGGGGGTGGGGAGGCGGAGGCTCCTGGGCACTCGGAGCTGGCTGCTTCTGCCCACGCTGCTAGCTCAGCTACAATGCAGCTGTGAGCAGACGGGGCTGGGGGAAGCTCTGGGTTTCTGAGCCTTGGAGCGGAGGCGGCCCGGGGCCTGGGCCAGGCAGATGGACTGGGTCCGATCCAGGCCTAGCTGGGGACCTGGCCACATGACCCGGCCCCTGCAAAACGGAGACAGTTCCTTCCCACAGGGTGGGTGTGGATTCGGAGGAGGAGACTCCGCCGCCCGGCCTGCGGGCAGCTCAGAGAACGCTCCATCCTGGGCGGCTCTCTGGGGTCTCGTGACAACACCCAACACCAAGAGTGAATAAAGACGCCAGAGCCGCTGAGGCAAGCGGAACGGCGGCCCCCAGACGGACACGTCCCCGTGCGAAGCAAACCCAGCACCTGTGAACAGGGCCTCGCTCGGCAGAAGGTCCCCTGCAGGCACAACTAAGTTAGAGGTCTCAGGATGAGAGCACCCGGTTGGGGTGGGGCCTAAATCCAGTGTCCTTGGTAGAGGGGACCAGAGACCGACCCGTGGGGGAGAGTTCAAAACTGAGGTGGCAGTGGAGCCTGCAGCTGTTGGAAAACAAGGGAATATTGTTCATTAGAAGCCAATAAGTTTGACAACTGAGATGGAATGGAAAAAATTATCTGAAAGACACAAACGGCCAAAGCTCGTTCAAGAACAAACAGAATACCTGAAAAGCCTTATTTTCAGTGAATTTAATTACATTTTAAAACCTTCCCCTGCAGAAAACATGACATAAAGATTCACTGATGAGCCCTAGCTGGTGTGGCTCAGTGGACAGAGCGCTGGCCTGTGAACCAAAGGGTCGCTGGTTCGATTCCCAATCAGGGCACATGCCTGTGCTGCAGGCCAAGTCTCCAGTAGGGGGAGCTCGAGAGGCAACAACACACTGACGTTTCTCTCCCTCTTTCTTCCTCCCTTCCCGTCTGCCTAAAAATAAAATAAAATCTTCTTTTAAAAGTCACTGCTGAGTTTTTCCAAACGCAGGAATGAGAGCACAGAACGCTAGCTGATGAGGCCAGCATCACCTCGCCACCAAAGCAGACAAGCCGTCCCAGAGAAAAACAAAGAACGCGCCAACTCAAGCCCAGCAGTGCGTTAAGGGTGCAACCTGAAGGCCAGGCGGGCCGCACCCTAGGAGTGCGAACTGGGTGCGAGGCGCCACCTCCACGGGCTCAGAACGAGAAATCTCAAGTTCACCTCAGTAGATTCAGAAGCACATTCGACACAACTCAACGTCCATTCCTGATGCAAGACCCCAGCAGACTAGGGAGGGACAGAAACTTCCTCAGCGGGGTCAAGGGCGCATGCAAACCCGGAGCACACGCTGCCTTGGGGAGGAGAGACCAGCGCTCCCGGGCGAAGGTGGGGCGCAGGGCAGGCCTCTCTCAGATGGGATGGCACACTCACTGAACACACAGCAGGGGACGGGCTTGCAGCCTTAAAGCTCGGGAAGAAGAAGAACCAACCAACCACAGGACAGGGCAGAAATTAGACCTTTCACGCCAGAAGAGCCACAGACGGCAGACAGACACAGGTAAATACGCCTGCCACCTGAGGAAGTGCATGCAGCTGCACAGCGACTCACCGGCACCTGCCCCGGGCGCGGCTACGCCTTGCGCAGAGCGTCACTCCGCAGGCTGGGGAGTGAGAGGGACCCTGCGCTGCGGTGCGGCCGCCGATCGGGGCGGCTCCATCAGAAATCCGCCCGGCAGTTAAAACTCTCGCAGTTTTAACCGTCCGTAGACTTCTGTTCACAGTCACCGAAACCCAGAGACCATCAGCTGTCCGTCGACTGTCCAGCGGGCCCACAAGGGGCGGTGCGTTCAACCAACGGGACAGCGACGCCCAGCGGGGAGGGCAGCACCTCGAAGCGTGGGTGGGCGGAGCCACGCTGCGCAAGGGCAGCCAATCGCAAGGGCGGCCAATCGCAAGGGCGGCCAATCGGAAGGCCGCACTCGGGGTGGCGCCCTTCCTCCAACTCTCCAGAAAGAGCAGAAACCACAGCGACACAAAGCGAATTGCGTGGGATGGAGGGCACTAGGGAACCTGCTGGGGGACTCTTGTGCCGTCGCGACGAGTGCATGAAAATCCTCACGGGAACGTGTGCTTTCGAGTGGGGCTGTGCCGGAGCTCCGCGTGGGCTCTCCTCGGGAGCGACTGCGGCACAGCAGTGGTGGCTGGCGGCCATGCACCGAACACGGCTGCTGGAACTCACTGCTTAGAATGAGTCCGAAGTCACGGTCTCCGCTCCACGTCGATGGCAGAGCCCGATCGCGTCACCAACTGGAAGATGCTGTGCGTGGACAGCACAGACCGGGGCGGCTCAGTGGGAGAAGGGCCACGGGTTCCGATCCTGGGCGGGGAACATGCCTGCGCTGTGGGCCAAGTCCCAGTTGTAGGCCTGCGACAGGCAACTGACTGGTGTTTCTCTCCCTCCCTTCCCTCCTAAAAGTAAACAAAATCCGAACAAAAAAAGATTTCCCTTCACCGATTTTTCCCCGCCCTGGGTACGTGCTCCTGTCCGATCCGGACAAACCCAGTTGAGGCTGTTTTCAGAATGAAAGATGAGATGCAGAGAGAGGAGGTGGGGACAGGGGACACGTGAGAGAAATAGAGGGAAGTGTTTATTTTCTAACAAACGCAAAACCTCCAAACAGGAAACCTCTGTTCACGCTCTTAGAAGATTGGAGTCCGCCTACCTGGGCAAGTAAGAAAAGACGATCATTTCGCTGGACAAAAAACAAATGGGGAACTTAATGTGGTATGGTTCAATTTTTGTTCTGAAAGCCGGTCTCAGCCGTGGCCCGGTGGCGCATGTGTTCGGACTGTGGTCTGAGACATCGAGGGGTCCTGGTCGGGGCGCAGGTTTCGGGTTCGGTCCCGTCGGGACACACATGGGGGGCAGCCGATCGAGGTTTCTCTTACATCTATGATTCTCTCCCTTTCTCCTTCTCTCCCCCTCTCTAAAAAGAAGTAAATAAAATCTTAAAAAATAAAATCAACAAACATATTCTCAGGTGAGGACTTTTTTAAAAAACCTGCTTCGGCCCTGGCCTGAACCGAGGCAGATGTGAAGGCATTCGGGTTGAAGGGCTGTGGGGGCTGAGTTCCTGTGACCTGCCGCCGGCGGCAGCCTGAGAGGGCCGCCAGGTGAAAGCTGTGCAGTGGGTCCCGGGACCAGGGCCTCGCGGGGGCTGCCCCTGCACAAGAGGGGCGCTGTGGGTAGGGCTGGGTGGGCAGCAGGGGGTGCTGCGAGCGAGTGCCAGCCAGGCGGATGCCTCCGGTCCCCTCTACCAGCAGGGAGCACTCTGCCCATCCTCTGCACCACAGGACGGGAACAAGAGGACCCCCTTAGTCCCCGCAACAGGGAGGTGGGGCTGAGTTTTGCCTGCAGGGTGCCCAGGTCACAGCACGAGGTCCAGGCGCTGGATGATGGGAGGGCTGGACGTCAACACTGTCCCCAGCCCTGGGTTTTGGGCAGACCCCTCTCCCTCCCACCTCCCTCCCTTGGCCTGACTCCCTAAGTGCCCACCCCCCACCCAGAGTTCAAATCTCACCAGCTGTGCAACCTTGGGCAAGTCTCAACCCCCTTTGCTTCCTGGGGGTGGGGGTGGGGGTGGGAGTGGGGTGACAGCCACTTCCTGGGCTCTGCAGCACACACGTCCTGTGCCTAATGGCAGCTGGGCTGCTCAGAATGCAGACTGGTGGAACCAGGGCCCCGTTTCTGCCCCTCCCTCGGTACTCTCCCCGGGCAGCCAGGGTGCCACCACCCACCTACCAGGAAGGGTTGCCAGCCCTGTGGCCGCACCTGCCTGGGACCCGAAAGGGCCCTTGGAGGTGACCAGCACAGCCAGCGTGCTGAGTGGATGGGTCTCATCACCAGCTGGCTCAGCCTGAGCCCCCATCGGATCCAGGTGACCTGGAAGGGCTGGGGCTGAGGGTGGCTGTGCTCGGAGTTCAGATAGGGGAACCTCAATTATGAGCGGAGGGACCTCTGGGGACACACACAATGAGACCACCCACAGCCCACGGCCCCAGCCCGGGGTGCACTGACCTCCCCAGGTGGGACCAGCCCAGGCTCCAGGACGGAGCAGCACAGACACACACACACACCTGTCACTTGGTCAGGAAGGGTTTATTAGGAGTTACCGCAGTGACAACAGAACAGGCACAGGGGCCCGCAGAGCAGGGGCAGGCCCGAGCCCCGCACCCACCCACACGCCACCCGGCCGCTCTCCCCCACCTGTCCGAACTCGTCGGCAGTGTTCGGCACTGCCCGGCACTGCCCTCCTTCCTGATGTGTTGTCTTCACAGAAGGTCGTGTGCTCAACACACAGAGATCGCCGCTAAAATCAGCAAGAGCTGCTCCAGCACTCCAACTTAGGAAGTTGATAAAGGATTGTCCCGTGGCCAGTTCACAATGGAACTAAATAGTTTCGTTCTGAGACACCTGCGGGGGTTCTCTGGTAACAAGAGGCATGTCCAACAAATGAGTCACTCTGCCACCAAGAGACAAGTGGCACTGACAGTCCTGGGGGACGTGGAGGCAGGGGTGCAGTGGAGCTGCCCCTCCTGAGGATGGGGTTCGGTCCAGGCCAGGCCGGCTGGCTCCCCACACGGAGGTCACAGAAGCGCTGTGGCTGGCCCCAGATGTGCTGCGTGGACCTCTCACCCCAGCAGTGCTCGGGGGCCACCCCGGCAGCAGTAGCAGCAGAAGTAGCAGCAGCAGCAGCAGCAAGAAGACGGGGGTGTAGCTTGCTGGGGCTCCCCAGGAAACGCCTGCCCCTGCACCTGAACGCATGCCCCTGGCAGCTGCAGGTGGGCAGGGCCCGCCAGCTTGGGAACAGACTCGCTCTCCCGTGTCTTCTCTGCAGCTGGGCCGTGCCCAGGGAGCTTGGCGTTTCCCCAGCGAGGTCTGGGACGGGTTCCCTGTGGCTGCTGCACAAGCCGCGGGCCAGGAGGGGGAACGCTGGGCACCCAGGCTGTGGCAGCCCGGGCGCTAGGGCCGCAGAGGAGCTGCCTTTCCCTCCTCCAAGCACCCCTGCCCCCACAGCCCTCAGAGGGCGCCGCCCGGGGGCCCCGGGGCTCAGACCTTGGTCTCCACACACAGGTACCTTTAGGAAAGGCCTGAAGGCTGGGGAGCCACTGGCTGTCCGGCCGCCCCCCAGGGCACCGCAGGGGTCAGGACTTCCTGCCTGGCCCTCCAGGGGCTGTGGGGTGCAGAGGGCAGTGGCTGGTCTTCTTAGGGAGGGTTGGATACTTCTAGCCGGGACAGCTGCCCCCTGCCAGCTCTTTGGCTACAGGAATGTCCCAGCACCACCGTGCCACAGCCAGGCAGAAGGGCGCAGCGGTGGCGGGCGCGCACTCCTGCACGGCCTGGACTTTGGCTAAGTACCTGGGGCATCCCTGGAAGATTCTTAGTTTGCTTTTAGAGGGAACAATAAATGCAAATCGGACCATGGTCGCCTGACGCTGGGAAGTCCATCGCTGTCACTCAGCATCCAGCCAGTCCCTGCCATGCACGCTCCGCACGCTGACCAGGGCCTACGGACGCCGGCGCCTCTCCCGGGCCACTGCAGGCTGTCCCCAGCACCGGCGGCCTGGACAGCCAGCCCACTGCACGCTCACAGGGCACGGCCCGACCAGTCAGGTGACCGGACCACAGGGGAACTGTGTCCCCACCGTGTCTGAGGTACAAGGTTAGAAAAGACACCCCCCCGCCCATCAGCCTGCAAGCACGCTGCACAGCAAAACAGACTTCGGTCCAACATCCCAACAGCTTCAAGACCTTTGGCCCGCTGTGCACGGGGCTGCTCACTTGTGCGCCGAGGGGCCAGGAGCAGGCCCTCCTCCACCTGCCGTCACCGCGGGGGCCCGGGCACGCAGCTCTCCAGCACCATCCCTCTCCTGACGGTGACTTCTGCTGCGAACTTTGATGTCTCTGTCGCATCAGATCAGGGCCACAGTGAAGGCTGCGGCGTCGGGGCCTGCACCAGGCCAGGCCAGGCCACGAGGGGGCCGGCGGACAGCCCCGGGGCGGGTGTTGGGTGCATTTCCGATCTCCATCGCGGTCCTTCCTCAGCCAACCCCACGTCCTCCCGGTCTTCAGTGTCAGGAGACCCTTGCAGGAGCAGGTGCAGGGCAAACCAGCGAAGAGGCTGCGGCTCGGGCAGCTGATGTGTGGCCCTGAGGCTGGGGGCTGGTGGCCCTGAAGGGCTGCGGGGCACCTACGGCTGTCGCAGGGTTTCTCATGGGAGCACGGGGCCGCCCGGCAGCTGTCCAGGGCCGCGGCCTTCGAGGGGCCCGAAGGGCGCAGGTGCCCAGGGCACGAGCCACAGAGCGCCACCAGCGGCTGAGGCACGGCACGACCAGAGGCTAGTCGAGTACATTAATCAGTCTTCCTTCAGATACACAGAAAATTTCAAGTAATTTATTTCAAAATGCTTAGTTTCATCTTGAAATATATATATATATATATATATATATATATATATTTGCTTTAGAATGATCATATTGCGGCATGATTCTCATGCATTTTAAAGTACTTTATTTTAAAAAAAACAACTTGAGGCAGCGAAGTGTTACAACTGTTACTTATCCGGGGACGCAGGGCTCCCCTCCTGAGACCAGCCGGCGCCCACGGGCATGCAGAGGGAGGTTGCACGGTGCAGACGTGGGGCTGAGCTCAGCCCCACGCGGCCGCAGCACAGGTGCCCACTCTCCGTCGAAGTCCAGAAGGGCTCTGCGCCGGGCCGTTCGGCACAGGGACCCCCGTCAGTGCGGACACCCTCCTCACTGTGCAACTGCTGTGATTCCAGCGTCCGGCGGGGAACCAGATGAAGAGGTCACAGGGTACAGCAGTGCCCAGTGTGGGTGCCGACCATGTCCCACACACTGAGGCGGGGCCGGCAGCAGCCTGGGGAGTGCCCGCCAGCACTGCTCCCTGGCAGGCGGTCGGAACAAGAATCTAACTGCAGGGAGAGTCCTCGCCGTTGAGCCCGGGTCTGCGCAGGGCCTGTGCAGCGAGCCTGCTGGCTCGGCGCTGCCCGGTCACCCCAGCCAGCGGTGCCAGGAGTGACCCTTACAGATCGCCCTGTTCCGCCTCAGGGGCCCTGGGCCCTGCCCTCCCCAGCTTTGGACCGTGGCTGCCATGGTGCCTGTGGCCCAGGGACGGCACGGTCTGTCCAACTCCAAGAAGAGGAAGAGATGCTGTCAGTCTAAAAAAAAAAGTTTGGGGAAAAAGTTTTTTTCTAAAATAATCATAAAGAAAAATACTCTCCCAGAGCTGCAGCACCAACAAAACGGCAAAATCTGACGGGCGTCCCAATGCCTGGAGGCGCCCAGAGACGAAACCTGGTGAGAAGGCGCCAGCGGCCGGCCGCGGGACCACTACCTGACGTGCCAGATAAGACGCAGCCAAGGACGTCAAGCGTTTCTGGTGTTCAGTTATGCTTTAGAAAAAATCTTATCTTTTCCTACATTGCTTATGGTCTAGATTGCAAATCTGGTTTACAATTAAAAAAACATGCAGGATAATATACTTGAAGAATAAAAGAGTTGAAATTAAAAAGGTCTTCTTCAATTAAAAAAAATTTCAAATGATTTTTAATTGTGGGAAAAGTGAACAGTGGGGTGTTTTTGCTCCTGGCGCAAACCTGCCTACTGCTGGGACTCCGCTTGCCTGAGAAGGTCAGGTGGGTGCGGCCACCGAAGAGGCAGCCCCAGCCGGCCCCGCCCGGAGCCTGGCGCCCCGGCAGGATGTGTGCACCCAGGGGCTCGGCTCAGACCATGGACTCCGTCTCCACGGGGCCCTGCAGGCGCTCTTTCCGGGACAGCCTCAGCATGGTGGGCTTCTCGCCGCCGCCTTCGCCTGCGGGCTGGGAAGACAGGCCTTTCTGCTCTTCCTTGGCCTCTTCCGACACCTCTGGGTAGATTACCAGGAACGTGGCTGTCAGGAAGCCCAGGAAAGAGCCCACGGAGGCCACGATGGGGATGACACGCACCGTCCCCACGGCATCGACTACGCTGCCGAGGGCTGAGGCCACCAGGATCTGAGAGATGTAGACCTGGCAGGAGAGGATGGCGCAGTCGATGCCAAAGCCACGCCTGGAGTTCCCGGGGCTGTGCTGGACGTACTGCAGGAGAGAGAGCGCAGTGAGGGCGGGGTCCCCTGCCCCCAACAAGCCCACAGCCTGCAGGCGAGCTCGGAGTCAGGACACAAACACACGTCTCTCTCGCAGCAGCTGAGCAGCCATGGGGCCCAGGGCCCCCCACCGTGTGCCGCTTCCAGCCCACACTGTGCTGGAGGTCCTGGCCACAGCGACAGGACAGAAAGCAAGTAAGTAACACGGGAACCTGCCGCACACAGAGGGCTGACTGTGCACGCAGCCGGTGCCAAGGGCCCGGCACGGGCTGTGAGGACGCAGCGGGAGCGGGAAGGCTCAGGGCCACCGCACTTCACCTCTGGGCCGCGCGCTTATGCCGACACGTGGGCGAGAGGCGGCCGAGCACGGCCCCGACGATCCTGAGGAGGAGCCGCAGTGACACCACAACCGGGCTCCACGTCTTCCTACAAAGCTACGTAAGACCGCCCCAGCTGGTGTGGCTCGGTGGGTTGGGTGCCATTCCACAAACAGAAAGGTTGCAGGTTCAATTCCCAGTCAGAGCACAGCCTGGGGTGCGGGCCAGGTCCCTGGTTGGGGGCACGCGGGAGGCAACTGGAGGATATCTCCCTCGCACATCAGTGTTTTCCTATGTAAGACGTTGTAAACTCTGTCCTGCGGTCTGTGACAAAGCGCCACTCACAGGAGCAGGTGGCTATCGGATGTGGGAAAACACACAGTCACACTCCTCCATCTTGGGCTACCCACGCGACACCTACCCCAGAAAGGTGCAGACCGAGGGTGGACGCGCGCAGGCCCCGGCCAGCCGTCCCCTGCAGCAGGAGCAGGGGTGAGGCTGCGCAGAAGTGCCCCACCCCAGGGCCGGGCAGTGCAGCACGCTGCAGGGGCGATGGCCCGCCGCAGCCGGCCGGGGGACCATGGCGATGGGAGTGCGGGGCAGGCAATGGCAGGGCTGACCCCTGGCACAAGAAGCTGGACGATGCCTAGCTTTCTGTGGTGTGGTCTGCACTGGTTTTACAGCGTGAAACCAGAAGTTCTCCCTCCTGGAAACCCACTCGGCCAGTGGGTCGTGTGTGCTTTGTGTACTATTCCGCAGTCTCATTGCACCCTGACTACAAGGCCTGTCTGAGACCTGACGCTGCCCTGGGTCTCGGCAAGTCAGGACTTTGGTGAGCAGCCAGCCACAGTGAGTCCTCTGCCTTAGCGACTGTGTCCGAGGGAGGAGATCACCGCCTGAGGGTGAGGAAGGAAGAGGCGGGAGCCCGCGGCCTGCCCCTTCCCCTCGGAAGGGCCTGAGTGCTGAGCGCGAGAACCCCCCTGTCTAGCCCTGCGCGGTGCCTGCCGCGCACCGGGCAGTGGCCCATCCAAACCGAGAGGTGCTGCAGGTGTGCCAGCCACACTGAGTTTTAAGGACTTGGTGAGAACGCGGAGCGTCTCAATTTTGTATATTGGGTACGTATAGAAATAATGTTTTTGGGACTTTCGGCCAAGATGGAAGCATAGGCAGACGCACTGTGCCTCTTCTCACAACCAAAATTAAGGACAACAAAGATTTAGAAACAAGAAAACAACCAGAACTCAGAAAATCAAACTGTTTGGAAGTCCAACAACGATCCATCCAGACTGGTAAGAGGGGCGGAGTCACGGCAGGAAAAAGCGGAGGTGCGGACGGGCACGCAGGCAGCAGCGGCTGGCAGCCCCCAGGTGCACAGGCGGCGACTAGCGGACCCCGGGCATGGGGTGGCAGCTGTGCAGAACCAGTGAGGCCGCACAAGACGGCTGACTGACTGGGTGGTCCCACATTCACACGCAGATAATCCAGGCAAAGGGGAAGCGGTGAAAGGAACTGGAACCTGAGAGTGAGTAAAGCAACCGCCATTATCTCCTCTCAGACCCCGCCCCCACGTACAGCGGCACTACCCAGCGACTGGGCTGTCCCGCCCTGGGGAACACCTGAGGCTCCACCCCTCACCACGTAACAGCCGCGACTAGACAAAACAAACAAACAAACAAACAAACAAAAACCCAGAAATGAAAATGGCTCAAACCGGAGAACAAATCAAAGCCCCAGAGCCAATTTATCTAAGCGATGAAGAGATTGCCAACCTATCAGATGCACAATTCAAAACCCTGGTAATCAGGATGCTTACAGAATTGGTTGATTTTGCTCACAAATTAGATGAAAAAATGAA
>PVKU01016094.1:0-15828 GCA_004027475.1 Anoura caudifer | reverse complement strand
TTTTTTTTTTTTTTGATTCCTCGTTTCTTCATTCTTTTCTGTTTGGTTGTTTCTTTCTTCCTTCTTGTTCACTCCATTGATTTGAGTCCCAGTTTTCCTCCCATCACTATTGGTTCCCTGTGCATTTTCCTTCATTTCACTTACTGTAGCCTTCATTTGTTCATCTAATTTGTGAGCAAAATCAACCAATTCTGTGAGCATTCTGATCACCAATGCTTTGAACTGTGCATCTGATAGGTTGGCTATCTCTTTGTCGCTTAGATGAATTGGCTCTGGGGCTTTGATCTGTTCTCCCATTTGAGCCATTTTTTTTGGCGGGGGGGGGGTCTGGTCACAGCTGTTACATAGTGAGGGGCGAAGCCTTAGGTGTTCCCCAGGGTGGGGCAGCCCAGTCGCTGGGTTGTGACCCTGTATGTGGAGGCGGGGTCCAAGAGGGAACAATGGCGGTTGCTCTGCTCTCTCTGGGATTCCAGTCCCTTCCGCCACTACCCCTTCCCTGGATTATCTGCGTCCAGATGTGGGACCACCTGGTCAGCCAGCCACCTTGCTCAGTCTCACTGGGTCTGCCCGTTGCCACTCTGTGCCTGGGGTCTGCCAGCCGCTGCCTGTGCGCCCGGGTCCATCAACCTCCACTTTTTCCTGCTGGGACTCTGCCTGTCTTACCAGTCTGGTTGAATGGTTGTTGGACATCCGTACAGTTCAATTTTCTATTAGTTCTGAAGGTTTTCTTGTTTCTAAATCTTTGTTGTCCTTCATTTTGGTTGTGCAAGGAGGCACAGTGTGTCCACCTACACCTCCATCTTGGCCGGAAGTTCATTTTTTCTGAATTCTTGTTTCTTCATTCTTTTTTGATTGGATGTTTCTTTATTCCTTCTGGTCCACTCCATTGATTTGAGTTCCAGTTTCCTTCCCATCACTATTGGTTCCCTGTACATTTCCTTTATTTCACTTAGCATAGCCTTCATTTTTCCATCTAATTTGCAACCAAATTCAACTAATTCTGTGAGCATCCTGATTGCCAGTGTTTTAAACTGCATCCGATAGGTTGGCTATCTCTTCGTCACTTAGTTTTATTTTTTCTGGACCTTTGATCTGTTCTTTCATTTAGGCCATTTTTTTTGGCCTGTTATGGCACACCTGTTATGTTCAAGGGTCAGAGTCTTAGGTGTTCACCTGGGTGGGGCAGACCAGTTGCTACGTTGTGACACTGTATGTGGGGGAGGTGTCTGAGAGGGAACAATGGTGCTTGCTCTGCTCTCTGGTTTCAGCCACTTCCCCTGCTTTCTGCCAGCAAATTGGACCCTTCTAGTGCTGATTCTCATGTGGGTGGGTTTGTGTACATTCTAGGACCCTGTGGGTCTTTCTAATGAACTCTTCTGTGAGGCTGGGAGTCTCTCCTGGCACCTCAACCCCCGCAGGTGTTTTCAATCAGTGTTTTGAGGCTTTATTTCCCTGCACTGGGACCCTGGTTCCCTGGTTTGCATGGCCTGTCTTGATCCCCAGTTTCACCTAGTTTATCTCTGCATGAATTTGGGATCAACCAGTCCACTAGCATCCTTGTATGCTGGGCCCCTCCACAATCCTCCACCTTGCTGATTCCACCAGCTGCTGCGTTGCAAACCCGTGGTCCACCAGCCACCACTTTGCTGTGACCCCTCTCAGTCCTGTTGCCTGACTCCACCCCTCCTACTAGTCTGGATGAATGTTTCTTCTTTAACCCCATGGCTATCAGACTTCCATACAGTTCAATTTTTTGTTGGTAGTGGTTGTTTTTTGTTTTAAATTGTTGTTGTCCTTATTTTGGTTGTACAAGGAGGCACAGTGTGCCTTCCTACACCTCCATCTTGGCCGGAAGTTGCCATTCAAATTCTTAAAAAGATTGTTGAGTTTATAAGCTGTTTTTGATTGTGTCAAGTATTTGAGAAAATTAAGATGTAATATTTGTGATTATTTTTGAAATTTTCAACATTAGTAAATTGAACGGTATTTTATTTTTGTATTATTGTTCAAGTACACTTGTTTCCATTTTCCCCTCACCACATCCCCAGCCCCACTCAGCCCCACCTCCCACCCTTGATCCTACCCCCCTTTGGCTTTGTCCATGTTTCCTTTATAGATGTTCCTTAATGACCCTTCCCATGTTTCCCCCGTTATCCCCTCCCTACTTCCCCCTGCTTACTGTTGGTTTGTTCTTTATTTCAATGTCTCTGCTTACATTTGCTTGCTTGCTTATTTTGTTGATTAGATTCCACTTATAGGTGAGATCATATGGTATTTCTCTTTCACTGCCTGGCTTATTTCATTTAGCATGATGCTTTCCAGGTCCATCCATGCTGTTGCAAAGGGTAGGTGCTCCTTCTTTCTTTCTGCTGTGTAGAATTCCATTGTGTAAATGTACCACAGTTTTTTGATACACTCATTTACTCATGGGCACTTATGTTGCTTCCAACACTTAGCTATTGTAAATTATGCTGCTATGAACATTGGGGTGCATAGGTTCTTTTGACTGGGTGATTCAGGATTCTTAGGGTATGATCCCAGCAGTGGAATTGGCAGGTCAAAAGGCAGTTCCATTTCAGTTATTTGAGGACATTCCATACTGTTTTCCAAAGTGGCTGCACCAGTCTGCATTCCCACCAACAGTGTACTAGGGTTCGTTTTGCTCTCCAACCTCTCCAGTACTTGTTATTTGTTGATTTGTTTATGATGGCCATTCTGACCCATGTGAAGTGGTATCTCATTGTGATTTTAGTTTGCATCTCTCTGATGGCTAATGATGCTAAGCATCCTTTCATATGTCTCTGGACCCTCTGTATATCCTCCTTGGAGAAGTGTCTGTTCAGGTCCTTTGCCCATTTTTTAATTGGGTTGTTTGTCTTTCTGGAGTGGAGTCATGTGCATTCTTTATATATTTTAGAGATCAAACCGTTGTCCAAGGTATCATTTGCAAATATTTTCTCCCATGCAATCAGTTCCCTTTTTATTTTGCTGATATTTTCTTTAGCTGTGCAGAAGCTTTTTATTTTGATGAAGTCCCTTGAAGAGCATTTTAAATACAAATAAGTGTGAGTACTCTCCCTCCAGATATTTAAAAACTCAATTGACTATATTCCAGCTAGAAGCTAGAAATTCAGTAGTTCCCTCTTATCCATAGTTTTGTTTTCCACAGTCTCAGTTACCCACAGTTAACCTTGGTCCAAAAATATTAAATGGAAAATTTCACACAATAAACAGTTCTTAAGTTTTAGATTGTGCATCATACTGAGTAACATTACATCTTGTGCCATGCTACTACTTAATCCATTAGCCACTTAGTAGCCAACTCAGTTATCAGATAGACTGTTGCAGTGCTTATATTCAAGTAAGCTTTATTTTACTTAATAGCCTCAAAGCACAAGAGATGTGATGAAGGCAATTTGGATATTCAAAGAGAAGTCATAGACTTCTTCCTTTAACTAAAAAAGTGAGCACAGTACAATAAGCATTTTGAGATAGACACCACCTTCATTAACTTGTATCAAAGTATGTTGTTATAATTGTTCTATTTTATTGTTAATTATTATTAATATCTTACTGTGCCTAATTTATAAATTTTATCATGGATGAATAAAAAACATATAGTATATATTGGGTTTGGTACTATCTGTGGTTCCAGGCATCCACTAGGGATCTTGGAACATATCCCCTGTGGATAAGTGAGGACTACTGTTATGTTGGGGGGTTGCAAAAAATGACCGAGAATTGAATTTGGAAATTTATCTACTAATGTGCCCCATTTGGAATGACTGATGTTTCTTAAAATTCTCTAGTTCTACTAACATTGAGTGAAATGTTTAAAATTTCTCCAATTTTTATTAGATAATATACCAATTTAGTCAGTTTGTGTTTAGGTGGACAGGAATTCCATTCACAAAATTAGTTTAATTGTATTCCTGATCCACATAATATATATTCTTTTTCAAAAAAGGGAAACAAAGGAAGTTGAGAGGGAAGGAGGAAGAGAAAAAGAAAGAAAGTGGAAGAAGAAAGAAAAGAAGGAAGGAAAAAGTCAAGATTTCTGCCTTCCAGAGGCATCCAAAATATTATCTTTTTATCCTTTCCTGTTTTGGAAATATTCATTCACCAAATATTGCTTAGGTGCCCAAGTGCCAGGCCCTGTGTTAGAGGTTAACACTGAACATTACAGGCATGGTCTATCAGTGTGCTGGGTTTAAATGGAACTTAAGTTACAATAGACTAGACTAAAAAAAAATCACAAAAGACAAGTAGATATTACTTTTTCCAATTAATTTAAAATGTCTCTCTGGCATATTTTAATTACACACTTTACCAAAATTTAACTATATCCTAATATATACTGAATTTAAAAGGTAGATGTGGACAAAATAATGTTCTTTTACAGTAAATGCCTTGTAGCTGGATATTTAAGTGAAACACTTCTATATTTTAGGCTTACCGACCAGTTCAAACTAGTTATTGTTATTGAACATATATGTTAGAAACATACACGCTATTTGGGATTTTTTTTTTAAATCCTCACCTAAGGATATGTTTATTGATTTTATAGATTTTTATTGGTGTACAGGACAGTGCTCCAACCAACTGAGCCACCTGGCCAGGGTGGAAATGGTTTTTTAAATGGTAATAATTACTGTAGTTTCAGAATTGCTTTATAAATTTAGGCAAATACAAAGGATGAAAATTCTTCTAATTCATGAAAATACAAAAGACAGAAATTCTTATAATTTTTGAAAGCTGCCTGAAATTACTTTTAGCCTATTAAATGCAATTTTGAAATATCTTCTACAGGGATCATCACATAAAACAGACATAAACAGAAATATTTGAAATCCAAATCACTTAAGAAAATGTATAAAATGTATATAATAAAAAAATATCCTATAGTCTAGGTTTTAAGGGAAATTATGATGTGCAGATAAGGAAACCATCTCAGTATGAATTCTTCTGCCTCTTGAGAACATATTCAATTTTAAAACTATTTAGTATACTTGTTCTTTTCTAAGTGTTTTTCCCATTTTCATAAAATGAAAAGCATAATTTAGTGAAAAATATAATTTAGATATAACTCTCCTAAAAGAATTGGTCAGAGGCATTACATATACACAAAATCGAAAGGGTGAGCAATGAAGGCTAATTCTACTATCTTAAGTGTGAAGAAAATTACTTTTTAAAAAAATCAATCTGCTAAAATTGTACTCCTGTCTGATTCCTTCTGCTGCCTCAATCCCTCAATAACACTGCACATTTTTCTATTCTTTTCTGATTAAGTTGGTTTAGTCAGAATCTTCCACCTTCAATTTGTTTTCCTATTTTTAAATACTACTGAGCACACAGAAGTTGTACTGATTCATTTACATCTTTTGACAGTCATGTTTGTTTTTTATCATGTTACACCACATATTTCCTTTCATTCTGTTGAAGCAGTAGAAATTATTTTCCCATAAATTCTGCTCCCAGCCCTTATTCAAGAATGTGTTCATTAAAATTTTTTGCTCAGTTTTTTGATGTTCCTCAAATTGTCTTCAGTCAAATTCAAAGATTTTGAATTTATGGAATCTATGGTTTCTAAGGAGCTAAAATGCTCAGTGGCTGCCTCCTCACTGACTACAATAGTTAAGTTGCTTCCCACTTTTCTTTTCTTCTTCTTTTTAAAGATTTTATTTATTTGTTTTTAGAGAAAGGAGAAGGGAGAGAGGAAGAGAGGGAGAGAAACATTGATGTGTGAGAGATACATCAATCAGTTGCCTCTCGCTCACCCCTAACAGGGGACCTGGCCCACAGCCCAGGCATGCACACTGACTGTGAATCAAACCAGTAAACTTTCAGTTCACAGGCCAGCACTCAGTCCACTGAGCCACACCAGCCAGGGCTCCTCCCACTTTTCAAATCCTTCTTAAATATCATTTGAGAAGACAATGGCAGTAGTGACTATCAGCAAACATTTGTTGCCTTCCAGATCCCAGTAGTTCATATCTTACCTCTGAACATGTGCATGAGTTACACTAAGCTCACCCTATTCCTGAGTTTCCTACTTCTTGGTAAACCATCATTATTCTTCAATTTCTTACTCTGTCCTTAGAGGATGTCTAAAATAGCTTGGCCCTGGCCAGATAGTTCAGTTGGTTAGAGCATCTTATTAATATGTCAAAGTTGTGGGTTCACTTGCCAGTTAGGGCATATTCAAGAATCAACTAATAAGATGCATACATTAAGTGAAAAAAACAAATAGAGGTCTCTCTCTCCCCCCCTTTCCCTCCCTCCCTCTCTCTCTAAAATCAATAAATTAAAAGAAAAGAATTTTTTAAAGGAAAAACAGGAAATCTGAATAGACCAATTACAAACAAAAATGTTGAAGCAGTAATCAAAACACTCCCAAAAAACAAAAGTTCTGGACTGGATGACCTCACAGGTGAATTTTAGCAAACATTCAAAGAATAACAAACACCTATCATTCTCAAACTATTCCAAAAAATTCAAGAGTTGGAAAGGCTTCCAAGTTTATTTTATGAGGCCAACATTACCAAGATTCGAAAACCAGACAAAGTCATTAAAAAAAAAAGAAAATTATAGGCCAATGTCATTCATGAACATAAGTGCAAAAATCCTCAACAAAATATTAGCAAAATTAATCCAGCAATGCATTAAAACATCATTAACCATTACCAGGTATGATTTGTGCCTCAAATGCAAGGTAAGTTCGATATCTACAAGTCAATTCACATGATACACCACATAAATGATATGAGGGATAAAAGTCATGTGATCATATCAATAGATGCAGATAAAGCATTTGGCAAAATTAGCACCAATTTATAGTAAAACTTCTGAGAAAAGAGGGACTAGAGGAACCATGTCTCAACATAATAAAATCCATGTATGAAAAACCCACAGCAAACATTATACTCAATGGGGAAAAGCTTAAAGTTTTTTCCTTAAGATGAGGAACAAGACAAGGATGTCCAGTTTTGCCATTTTTATTCAACATAGTATTAGATGTCCTCACCACTGCAATCAGACAAGAGGAAGAAATAAAGACATCTTAACTGGAAAAGAAGAAGTACAAATGTTATTACTTGCAGATAACATGATATTGTATATAGAGAACCCTAAAGATTCCAGCAAAAAAACTATTACTACTGATGGATGAATTCATTAAGTAGCAAGACACAAAATAAATATTTGGAAATTGATTGCATTTTTATACAATGATAATGAACTATTTAAAAAAGAAATTAAGAAAACAATGCCCTAACTGGTGTGGCTGAGTGGATTAAGTGCCAGCCTGCTAACCCAAAGGTCACTGGTTCAATTCCCAGTCAGGGCTTATGCTTGGGTTGCAGGCCAGGTCCCAAGTTGAGGATATGCAAGAGGCAACCGTTTGATGTATCTCTTGCACATCAATGTTTCTCTTCCTTTCTCCCTCCCTTTCCCTCTCTATAAAAGTAAATAAATAAATTTTTTAAAAAATAATGAAGAAAATAATCCCAGTTACAATTGCATCAAAATGCCTAGGAAAATATTTAACCAAGTAGGTAAAATACCTGCACTTGGAAAATTATAAGACATTGAAGAAATTGAAGAACATAAAAATAAACAAAGGTGTACAGCATGCTCATGACACTGGAAGTATTAACATAGTTAAAAATCAAACAATCTGTTAGGCAGAATAGACAGCAAACCAATGCAGGGAGGAAGAGGGAGACATGTCTCCCATTATTTCAGCAGTCCTGAGCCTGGTCAGATAAGATTGCCAGTGTTCTGAAATCACAAGAAAAACAATGATAGAGCAGGACAATGGGAGTCTTTAAAATTCTGTATTTATCATTTCCACTCTCTAGAAAAGAAAGCCTTTGGAACTGTATATAAATCCCAAGGTCCAGAGAAGGGAGGAGAAGGAGGAACTTAGAATCTAGCTACAAACATAAAACTGCTAAAACCACAATAAGCAGTGCACTCAGACTAGCTGGGTGCCCACTTGCAGCTTCATGCTCAAGTGTATTTCACAAATAAACTTGCCATCTTATTTCCACTGTATGTGTTGTCTCTCATGAAAATTCATCTCTTGGGAGCCAAGTGAGACAAGAACTGAGGAAGGGAAGGCCCAAACTCAGGTATCCCCAGTAACTATCCAAAGCAATCGATAGATTTAATGCAATCCCTATCAAAATACCAATGGCATTTTTCACAAAACTAGCACAAATGTTCTAAAATTTATATGGAACCACAAATACTACAAATAGCTGCAGAAATCTTGAGAAAGAAGAACAAAGTTGGCTGTATCATATTGTCTTGTATTAAACTATAGCATAAGGATAGGGTAATTAAAGCAGCATGGTACTGGCATAAAAACAGAATAGAAAGTCCAAAAATAAACCCATGCCTATATGGTCAATTAGTCTCTGACAAAGGAAGCAATAATATACAGTGGGGTAAAGACAGTCTCTTCAATAAATGGCATTGAGAAAACTGTAAAGTACATACAAAAAGTTAAACTATACCACCTTCTTATACCATGTACAAGAATACATTCAAAATGGATTAAAGATTAAATGTAAGATCACAAATTTAAAAACTCCTACAAGAAAACATAGGCAGTAAAATTTCAAATGTTTCTCATAGCAATATTTTTGCTGATATATCTCCTTGGGCAAGGGAAACAAAAGAAAAAAATAAATAAATGGGTCTCCATCAAACTAAGAAGTTTTTGCACAGCAAAGGAAACCATCAACAAACCAAAAAGACAATCTACAGACAGGAAGAAGACATTTGGCAGTGAAACATCTGACAAAGAGTTACTATCCAAAATTTATAAAGAATTCATACAACCCAACACCAAAAAAAAATCCAATTAAAAAATGGGCAGAGGACCTGAAGAGACATTTCTCCAAAGAAGACATACAGATAGTCAATAGACATACGAAAAGATGCTTAACATCACCAGTCATCAGAGATATAGAAATGAAAACCACAATGAAACTGTCAGAATAACTATCATCAATAAAAAAACTAACAGTTGTTGGTGAGGATGTGGAGAAAAGGGAATGTTCAAGCATTGTCAGTGGGACTGCAAATTGGTGCAGCCACTGTGGAAAACAATATGGAGTTTACTCAAAAAGTTAAAAATAGAACTACTGTATGACCAGGCAATCCCACTTCTGGGTATTTATCTGAAGAAATCTAAAACACTAATTTGATAAGATATATGCACCTCTGTCATTGCAGCATTATTTACAATAAGAAAGATATGGAAGTAACCTAAGTGTCCATCAATATATACTTGTGTAAATAAGGAGTAATATAAAGTGGTGTATTTCTTGGCCATAAAAAAGAATAAAATCTTACAGTTTGCAACAGCACCGATGGAACTAGGTACTATTATGCAAAGTAAAATAAATCAGATAGAGAATGACAAATACAATACAGTTTTGCTTATGCGTGGAATCTAAAGAGCAAACTACATGAAGTAAAACAGAAAGAGACTCATAGACACAGAGAGCAAACTGATGGTTGCCAGAGGGGAGATCAGTTGGAAGACTGGGTGGAAAAGGTAAAGTGATTAAGAAGTACAAACTGGTAGTTGCAAAATATCAGTAGTAATGTGGATGTAAAGTACAGCATAGGGAGAGAATATAGTCAATAATATTGTAATAACTATGTGTGGTGCCAGGGGCATACTAGACTTATTGGGGGAACACTCCATAAATTATATAAATGTCTAACCACTGTGCTATGCACCTGAAACTCATACAAAATAATATGGAATATTAATTGCAATTGAAAAAATAAAAAAATCTAAATTTTCATTTATACTTATAGAGTAGCCAAAAAAATTGATTAATCTTTTAAAAGTTAGATAACCAAGATATGGAAGCAGCCCAAGTGTCTGTCGGTAGATGAGTGGATAAAACAACTATGGAGCAATTACACAATGGAATACTACTCAAACTTTGTATGTATACATATATAGTTTTTTGCCTAGTCTCTTCACCTTTTCGCCCAGCCCCCCAAATGCCCTCCCCTCTGACAGCTGTCAATCTGATCTATGGAACCATGCCTCCGTTTCTATTTTGTTTGTCAGTTTATTTTGTTCATTGGGTTCCACATTTAAATGAGATCATATGGTATTTTTCTTTTTTTGACTCACTTATTTCACTTAGTATAATAATCTCCAGGCCCATCCATGTTGTTGCAAAAGGTTAGATGTCTTCCTTTTTTATGGCCGAGTAGTATTCCATTGTGTAAATGCACCACAGCTTTTTTAGCCACTCATCTACTGGTGGGCACTTGGGCTGTTTCTAGATCTTTGCTATTGTACATAATGCTGCAATGAATATAGGGGTGCATATATTCTGTTGCATGTAAGGGGTGCATGTAATTCCCAGAAGTGGGATCCCTGGGTCAAAAAGCAGTTCCATTTAAATTTCTTGAGGTATCTCCATACTGCTTTCCACAGTAGCTGCACCAATCTGCATTCCTACCAACAGTGCACTGGGGTTCCCTTTTCTCCATATCCTTGCCAGCACTTGCTGTTTGTTGATTTATTGATGCTAGTCATTCTGACAGGTATAAGGTGATATCTCACTGTGGTTTTAATTTGCACCTCTCTGATAATTAGTGACATTGAGCATCTTTTCATATGTCTAACAGCCATCTTTATGTCCTCTTTGGAGAAGCGTCTATCCAGGTCTTTTGCCCATTTATTGAGTTCTTTGTCTTCTTGGTGTTGAGTTATATAAGTTCTTTATATATTTTGGAAATTAACCTCTTATCAAGTATCATTGACAAATATATTCTCCCATTCAGTAGTTCCCTTTTCATTTTGTTGAGTGTTTCTTTTCCTGCACCAAAGCTTTTTAGTCTATTGCAGTCCCATTCATTTACTTTTTCCTTTGTTTCCCTTGTCAAGGAGATATAGCAGCAAAAAATATTGCTGTGAAAAATATCTGATATTTTACTGCCTATGTTTTCTTCTAGGAATTTTATGGTTTTGCAACTTACATTTAAGTCTTTAATCCATTTTGAGTTTATTATTGTGTATGGCGTAAGCTGGTGATCTAGTTTCTTTTTCTTTTTGTGTGTGTGTGTGATCTAGTTTCATTTTTTTTTTGCGTGTATCTATCCAATTTTCCCAACACCATTTACTGAATATACTATCTTTACTCCATTGTATGTTCTTGCCTCTTTTGACAAATATTAATTGACCATAAAGTTGTGTGTTTATTTCTGTGCTCTCTATTTTATTCCATTGATCTAAATGACTATTCTTATGCCAAAGCTATGCTGCTTTGATCACTACGGCTTGTAGTACACTTTGATATCAGATAGTGTTGTTACGGAAGAAATGACTCAACACGCAGTTGGATGTCAGAGAACAACCCTTTATTAACGTGCACGGGCCCAGAGGAGCACAGACCCCAAATTCTGAGCCCAGAGCCTTGGCCGAGCAGGGCTTTTATTGCTTTCTGGACACCCTTCCCTACATAGCAAAAGCAGGAGGTACAGAAGCTGATGAGAAAATAATTAAAATAACTCTAGGGTTGAGGTGTCCTTGAGGTATCCTTATCAAAAGCTGGGTGTTCAGAAGCTAAAGGGGAGTTGCTGCTATGTACAGAAGCCAAAGCGGGAGTTAGCCTTGAGGAGTCATAATCTGAAGCTGAGTGTACAAAAGCTGAAACAGAAATTACGACTGCCTGGCTGAAATCCAACAGCTGGCTGGCAGCTTCTAAGTAATCTAAACAAACTCTTTCCCAGTTCCCAGTCCCTCTTCTGGGTCACTTTGTCCTAGCTGACTTTTCCTCTACAGTGTGACATCTCCAACTTTATTCTTGTTTCTCAAGATTACTGAAGTTATTTAGGGTCTTTTGTGGGTCTATATAAATTTTTGGAATACTTGTTCTAGATCTGTGAGATATGCCATTGGTCACATCACCTTTTCAATCACCCTTATTACAATTGTTTCTTCAGAAAATTATAAATTTATTTTTCTCATCTTTGGGATTACCTTTAAACATTTTTTTAGACAATTTAATGATGAGCATGTCCCAGCTGTATTGCAAACTTTCTGCAAGGGAAAAGTCAATTCAAAGCTTGTTTCTTGGTAAAACTGGTTAGAAATAATTGCTTGCCCAGATATTCCACCAACAAAAGTTTGGTACAAAGCCACTAGGCTCTGGTCTGGCAGTCCACATAGGTGTTTTGTTCATTTGTAGTTAAATATATTGTGGTACCAATGTACTAAGTTGGCCCCCCAATGATCTCTGCCTCCTGGTTCTCAACCATGTATGGAACTTTCCCACTTGGCACTCGGACCCAGTTAAGTCATTCTGATCCTCAGAAATGGTGTGAATTAATAATGTTTGTTGTTTTAACTTGCTATAGCTCGAGAATAATTTATGCACCAGTAGATAACTCATACATGTTTATTTTAAATTATTGAATTTTTTCCAAAGCTTCCAGAACTCATAAAAGTATAATTTTAACAACTAAAATAAATGGAAGAGGATGAAGATTGGAAAATTGTTAGAATATTACAACATTTAGAACTATTGTACCTTTTACTTTGCTGGAATCTAGATACTTGAGCAGGCAACGGAATAGTAAGATTGCTATAGAAACAGCATGCATTATATATACCATTTCTTGTGCTCTCTATTAGAGATGGTTACGCTGGTTTAAACATTTAAGGACTTCTCTTTTTTCTTTTTTTCATTTAATCTAAAAATTAATATTAATAGAAACTGATCTGGAGCTGACGGTCTGGATTCTACTTTACAATTTATAGCAATGCAGAACACCTACTTTTAATGATACTCAACAATCTTTGGGGACAGGTCCTAACATATGTGCTGCAAATATTTTCAAGACAATAATGATAACATGTCAATTTCAAACAGGAATCTGTTAGAATGGGGCTGTGTGCCAGTACCTGTTGAAAGACCTAAAACAATCATGAATCAATGACCACAAAGATAAGATTTAAAGCAAATTGGCCTGACAGAAAACTATTATCTGATACTACATATTTTTTTCTTAAATATAGTAAAATTTTCATTTTGAGTTTATGTTGTTTTAAACAAATAACTATATTTTTTAAAAGATTTTATTTAATTTTAGACAGAGGGGAAGGCAGGGAGAAAGAGAGAGGGAAACATCAATGTGTGGCTGCCTCTCATGTGCCTCCTACTGAGGACCTGGCCTGCAACCCAGGCATGTGCCTTGATCTGGGAATCAAACCTACAACCCTTTGGTTCACAGGCCAGCACTCAATCCACTGAGCTACACTAGCCAGAGCCAAATAAGTGTATTTTAAAAATCAATTTGATAATCCTCATATCATTAAAGTCAGTTTTATAGAAATCACAAGAAACATAAAAGAAAATTCTTAAACAGCATTGAAGTACAATAACTTTTTGAAACTTAGAACCACAAGGAGTTTGCAACAGAGCCCATTAGTCACAAAATCCTAAAATGGAACACGAATAATTTCCAAGCACTGGGATCATTCAACCTAATGTCTTCATTTACAGAGAAGAGCCAGAGAAACAATAATGATAGTATTTTATCAAAGGCTTACGTATGTTAAGCACATGAGCTCACAGTATCCATCCCTACTCCTGATCTTCTCAATCTTAGTTTACCCTTTTCTTTCCAAAATAAAATATCACTTTCTAATATACCACATAATTTACATATTAATTATAGTATAGTATTAGGTTAAGTAGTTTACCTACTCTCATACAGTTCAAGCAGGATATAGAATCTATACCTATTTGAGCCAACTAATCATACCAACAAATATTTGTGCATCTATCATGCACCAAAACAGAAACTATCTATATGCCCAACTGCTCCTTATCTTACAAGAAATATAACATTTGGGAGGGAGAAAAATGCTTTACAAATTATTCTAAAATCTTTTATTGCCTTAGAGGTTATTTAGAATATGAATGTACATTAGTGAACTATTTTATTTGAGTACATCTCTTATTCTATGACTCTCTTTTTTCAGTACACACAATTGTGTGTGTTTGGGGGGAACATCCCTTGCAGAATCAGTTGTTTTATCTTAAAATGCTGTCACATTCATAGTGAACTCTGTGATTAGGAACTGGAATTCAGGCACAGTGAAGACATGTTTGGTTTGTGACTCATACCAGACAGATTTGGGGTGGCTTGGTGCCTCTGGCAGTTCAGACCTGTAATGACAAACCATTGCTGTAATAATGATTTCTTTCCCCTCACTTTTGAAATCCTTCATCAAATAAGTAAGTACACTTAAATAATTTGTTATGTAGGCTGAATAGAGCAAAAATAGATTTGGGATTATGCTGTTAACATACCTTTCCCAGAATTTTTATCAAAAGCTCACATTTAACCAATTAGACTTCGATCCCCATTTCCCCCTATAATTTAATCCCCAAACTCAACTTTAACTATGAAAGGTGATTGTACATCAAATTTTTTAAAGTATATTTATTTATTTCCTAATTATTTTTCATTTAATTCAGTTAAACTTTGTTAGTTTCAGTCTGAGCTTCAGTCATTCATTCCTTTGTTCCCAAAGTATTTACAGAGCATCTATCTCTAAGAACTCAATAGGCTCTGTCACGCAGCTTGGAGTCTATGAGGGGTGACAGAGCATTATAAAAGCAACAATAATACAGTGTGGAAATGACACCTGATAGGGAAACACTGTACAGTCCAGGAATACTGAGAATGGTTGAGGGAAGGCAGGAAATGACACTCAGCTAAATGAAGTAGGTCGAGACATCATCAAAATGCAAGGAACAGTTTTCCAGGGCAAGAGAACAATTTGTGTAAAGATGAGGAAGGGAGAGAGAGAATGGCACTTGGGAGGATCTGAAGGTTCAGTATGACTAGAGTGGAGGTAGGAGGGTCACAGCTAAAGACGAGACTGGAGAGAAACCTAAAGGTCAACACCTAGAACTTGTGAGCCAGGTTGAAAGTTTTACACCTTATCCTAGGCCATGGAGAACCACACAAGTATGCAAAGCTGATGTGATTTTTGGAGAATGGATTAGAGACTTGTGTACCAGGCTCTGGAGGTAAAAGCGGAAGGAAGAATTGAAGATGTGGGGGGTATTATCCAAATGAGGAGAATAAGTGTGGCACTTGAAATGGTGTCACAGAGTAAGGCTAGTAATTTTCTTTACTAAATAGTAATTTAAAAACTGTTGGGATATGTGGCAAACACTGTTGATTGTCAACATAAAAGCATTCCTAATTCTCCTCTCTCTTTGTCACTCTCGACTACAGGCCAGGAAAACGAGGTTCTCATTTTCCTAGCCTCCCTTTTATCTAGGAGTAGTCTTGACCCAGTAATATTCAATGAAATGATAGTGGCAACAGTCTGAGTAATTTTTAAAAAGGGGTAAGTGCAAAAGAGAACTCATTGCACTGTACCTTCTCTCTTCTTACCTTGAACGTGGATGTAATATTTGGAATTGTGCAGCTCTCTGGCAAACAACCATAGGACAACTATATGTGGATGAAATGCATAGGATGTTGTTAATGACATGGAAGAAAAAGTTGGAAAACTCTGGGTCTTTGATAATATTTTGACCAATTCTGAGTCCAACAACCAGTAGGCTTCTTGTTAAAAAAAACACAGCCCTGGCTGGTGTGGCTCAGTGGATTGAGCACTGGCCTGTGAACTGAAAGATAGCCAGTTTGATTCCCAGTCACGGCACATGCTTGGGTTGTGGACCAGGTCTCTGGTAGGGGGGGTATGAGAGGCAATCAATCAATGTTTCCCTCCCTCCATCTAAAAATAAGTAAAATCTCTCT
>PVKU01016093.1:0-15846 GCA_004027475.1 Anoura caudifer | reverse complement strand
GAAAGAGGTATTCCAAGTCATGAAAATCAAAGGCCTACATCCAAGATTGCTCTATCCAGCAAAGCTGTCATTTAGAATGGAAGGGAAGATAAAGTGCTTCTCAGATAAGGTCAAGTTAAAGGAGTTCATCATCACCAACCCCTTATTATATGAAATGTTAAAGGGACTTATCTAAGAAAAAGAAGATAAAAAATATGAATAGTAAAAAGACAGCACACTCACAGGTATTAACAACCAGACCTAAAACAAAAGCCAACTAAGCAAACCTCTACAACAGGAGCAGAAACACAGAAATGGAGATCACATGGAGGGTTAGCAATAGGGGAGTGGGAAGAGGAGAGAGGGGGACAAGGTACATAGAACAAGTAGCATAGATGGTAGGTAGAAAATAGGGGGAGGGCAAGAATAGTGTGGGAAATGTAGAAGCTAAAGAACTTATGACACATGGGCATGAACTAAAGGGGGGGAATGTGGGTAGGAGGGGTGTGCAGGGTGGAGGGTAATGAAGGGGGGAAAATGGGACAACTGTAATAGCATAATCAATAAAATATAATTAAAAAAATAATGAAGGAGAACTTCCCCAATCTGGCAAAGGAAATAGACTTCCAGGAAGTCCAGGAGGCTCAGAGTCCCAAAGAAGTTGGATCCAAGGAAGCACACACCAAGGCATATCATAATTACATTACCCAAGATTAAAGATAAGGAGAGAATCTTAAAAGCAGCAAGAGAAAAGGAGATAGTCACCTACCTACAAAGGAGTACCCAGAAGACTATCAGCTGATTTCTCAAGCTTTGCAGGCAAGAAGGGGCTGGAAAGAAGTATTCAAAGTCATGAAAATGAATGACCTACATCCAAGATTGCTCTATCCAACCAAGCTATCATTTAGAATGTGAGGGCAGATAGTACTTCCCAGATAAGGTCAAGTTAGAGGAGTTCATTATCACTAAGCCCTTATATGGAATGTTAAAGGGACTTAGAAAAAGAGGATCAAAACTATGAACAGTAAAATGACAAGAAACTCACAACTGTCAACAGCTGAACCTATAAAAAACAAATTAAGCAAACAACAAGAATAGGAACAGAATCACATAAATGGAGATCACATGGAGGGTTATCAACAGGGAGGTGGGGGATAGGGGAAAAGGTACACAGATAAAGAAGCATAATTATTAGGTACAAAATAGGGGGAACTTAAGAATAGTATAGGAAATGGAGAAGCCAAAGAACTTATATGTACAACCCATAGACATAAACCAAGGGATGAGAATGCTGGTGGGAGGCAGTGGGGTACAGGGCAGAGGGGAATAAAGGGGAGAAAAAGATGGGACAACTATTAATAAAACATACTTTAAACAATGTGAATAGGTGCGAATGTGTATGGGGTAGGGGTTGCCATGCTGCCATAGCTGCTTCTTGGGACCCCACAGTGACAATTAAACTTCAAGTGTCTTTTCAGATCCAGTTAGCACCTTTATTCTCATTTTACCAGGACCTTGTGCTCCACCTGCTCTGCAGCCTGTTCTCCTGATGTCCCAGAAACTCGTGTCTTCCTTGCGCTCTTTATCAATAGAGGGTAAGCTCCTAGAGGGCAGGGATTGTTTTTTGCTTGTTCTTGGCCGAGCACTTGGGGAGTGGCTGCACACTATGGCTATGATTGTTACGTACTGGGCTTTTCAATGGCCCCAGAGCAGGCAGCCTGTTTTAAAACTCCTATCTTCCTTGGATTTGCTTTTCTCTTTATATTTTTTTCATCCTTCTCCATTTTTCCTGCTTGGTTCCTCTGATCTAGTCATACTCAACAATCAATCAATCTCTCTCAGTATCTCTCTCCTTCTCTCTCCCCCTCCCTTCCTCCCTCCCCTGCTCCTGCCCTTCCCTCTCCCCAGATCCCTTTGCATCCCACATTGACATTTCCACACCTTGGTTCCAGGAACCAAGCCTGCTCCTGGCTTTAAAGGCCAACGAACTTCAAGTTCGTTTTTTTTATGAAAAGCCTTCACCCTAAGAAAAGTGAATTTGGCAGATTCCTCCAGGACCAAATCACATAAAAAAAAAATCTTTATAGGCTCTCACATATTGCATGCCTCTGTGCAAGAGTGGCTGGCTGTTAGTGGGTGAACATCAGCAGAACTTGTACTTTGAAGGGTGGACCTAATCCTGCCCTCCCTGCCACACAGTTTTGTGTTTTCCCATAACCTTAGCCAGTCTCCTGTGTGTTCCAGAATCTCCCCTTCCTGCAGAGCCCTGAAGCATCAAGGATTACATCCTTTGTGCCCTAAGGTACTGGACAGGTTGTCTTGCACACAATAGGTGCTCAGTAAGTTTGTTACATTGAATATGAATTGTTTCTGTGGCGGGGAGAGGTGACAGGTGTGGTGATGCCCCTCATTCATTATCACAGTCACCATTAGTGGTGTGAACAGTAGGCACACTGCTGCCTTGGTTATCAGGCCTCTCTCTCTAATGGCTCTGCTTTAATTCAGAAAACCAACTCATTTCCTCAGTTAGGACAGTGAGCTTTCCTTCTTGGAGTTGTATGAGAAGAGTCAGCTCATGGAACGACTTCTTCCTGTAGGCTCTTTCTGTTGTAGGGGAAGAGTGCTGAAGCTTTGCATGGATTTCTCAGTGTTTCCTAATGATGTCAGGAGCTGATTAATCTGGACACAGCATTGCCCTGCAGAGAAGGATCCTAAACGCAGGGAGCTGAGCAAGTTAAGCCTCCTTCTTTCACTGAGAGTGCACCCCATGTCATCCTCTAGAGTCTATGCATGCCATCATCAAATGTACATAGTCTTTTTATTAAGACCTTAATTTTCCTTAAAGAAAAAAAAAAGAATGGGGAAAATGACTTGTACTTTCTCTGTGCCCTCCTAGCATTCAGCACATGTTAGTTGATGGCAAGACAATCCTGTTCTATGTTTTTCACCTCTCATGCTTTTTTAAAAAATTTAATGTTTATTGTATTTCTTTCCCGTTACAATTTAGTCCCCTCATACCCCTGCCCCCAGCAGTGACCACACCACACTTTTGTCTGTGTCCAAGAGTCCTTTTTCTTTTTCTTAATCCCTCCACCCCCTGCTGTCCCCCCTCCAGTAGCTGTCATCTCCTCCATCTATGAGTCATGGCAGACAACTCTGGTATCAGATTTAGTGGTGAACAATTTTTCCTGATTGGTAACTCTTAAAACTAGAAGCTCAGTGGGAAGGCACCATGCAAGGTATGGATTACGAAGACAAATAAAACCTGGTGTACATAAATTAATCATTTATGTGAGATCATTGCAAATCAGAAGTAGTCCTTGTTGAAAATTGTAGATTTTGTTTTGATACGTGATCTTTCATATTGGAAACTATGGGATTTGGTGGATAAGGCTACTTAGGCTCCAGGTGTGAACATAAAGGACTCAAAGTGCAACAGCTCTGGGAATCTTGAGATTAGAGAAGAGTGGGGTGTGGGGGGGAGAGCCTTCACATACCTTAAAATGAATTACTGGTTAACTACTATTAATATGCCATGGGCCCAGAGACCAGCATATAACACTGCAAGATCAATAATGGTATTTGTCATGTGTGCGTATATTGATCTCTTGTGAAGGAGTGAATCATATTTCATACGTGCATATGTTAGTGCAAAAAAAAGTAGCAGAAGGATTGGGAAGGCTTACCAAAGAACTAAACTGTGGGAGGTAAATGTATGGAGCCGCAGATATGAGCATTGGGATAAGAAGTGATCAGGCCTGCAGACCTCCCTGCTGATGAATGCTGTTGGTTGTGTTTGTAGATACGAGTATTCACAGCACACAGCTTGTGGGTTGAGGTTCAGAGTAATTTAGGTAGAAGCCCATCTTCTTCATTCAGTGGAATTCATTTGCATGCTCTTATTTGATAGTCAAGACTGTTACAATGATGCTCTCAGGGGTCACATATTTTTAAGGATAATTTAGGAAGCAGTTGCTTTGAATCTTGATAGTTAACCAGCAGTTCTCAATCTTTTGAGCGCATCAGAACCCTCTGAGGGCTTTGTTAAAACTCAGATTGCTGGGCCCGACCCTCAGAGCTTCGGACTCCGTGGGTCTGGGGTGGGATCTGCAAATGAGCATTTCTGCAGGTTCCCAGGTGGTGCTGGAGCTGCTGATTCATGATGGTACTTTAAGCACCACTGGATTAGGCACATGCAGTTTATTTCAGCCTTTGGAAATTTCCATGTATTCGCAGCATCACAAAAACGCTGGGAATCGTAAAGGTGTTTTTAACATTGACCACATATTTTCATCAGCAACTTGAAAATACTGTTTGGTGATTTATAAAATCCAGAGTTTAGTAGTGTTATGTGTCCTTGGAATAGGTTCTCTCAGTACTTTTACAAATGCCAATTTTTAAAGTGCTTAATTTTAAGTATGTAGAATATTTAAACATCTACTTTCATAGAGTGCAAATGCTTTTTATTATTTAAATATTGATATGAACTGAAACTTCTTCAACATATATCTTAATTTATTCTTTTAAGAAAAATTGTTATTAGCCTGGGCTGCTGTGGCTCAGTGGATTGGGTACTGGCCTGTGAACTGAACGGCTCCAGTTCGATTCTGGCCAAGGCCCATGCCTGAGTTGCAGGCCAGGTCCCTGGCTGGGGGTGTGGGAAAGGCATCTGACTGATGTTTCTCTTGTGCGTCAATGTTTCTTTCCCTTTCTTTCTCTCTCCCACTTTCTCCCTTCTCCCTTTAAAAATAAATAAATAAAATCTTTTTAAAAAGAAAGAAAAAACTTGTCATTAAAGCTCATTGTGATATGAAGGAGGAAATAAAATATAATTAAGTGGAGAAGGGATGCCATTGTTAACTAATTGCAATCAGCTGTAGCCAAACAAATTCTCCCTTTGACCTGACATAACATTTCATTTGAGGTTTACTATGCAGCTTATTGAAACCATTCTCTTGTTATATTGAGAGTATTACTGACAACATTTTGTTGCTGGATAAACTAAGGCCTGATAAGAAACATAGAAATTCAGGAACCTGTGCCCTGATCCTAGAATACTGCTGCTCTTCAGTGTCTGTTTAATTCTTTTATGTGCTACAGTATTGTGCTTTCTTTATTAAGAACCTTGCTTTTGAAGGGCAGGCCCAAAGGGATAGCCAGTTGTTTCCGCTGCAGGCCCGGGCCTCAGTGTCTGAAGTGCCTTCCTAAATGTCTGTGAGATTGTGCATGGATGTCCCACTGATGCTTATGACTGGGTGGTGAGAGTACATCACTCATTGCTTTTCTGATTTAAATATGCATATAATTTACCATTTTGGTGAGGTTTGTATTACTTTTATAACTAGGTAAGTGATAAAGACATTGAAAACAAAAAGAATTAGAGAGTTAGACACCTATTATGTCACTAAGTTGGTCTTTAACATAAGAGAAAGGACCAGTGGGGAGGTTGAAGAGGACATGTACCTTCTCCAGACACTATAGAATAATGGAACTGGAATGTTTCATCTCCTTAGTTGGGAAAAGGAGAAGAAAGGAAAGAAATGTAATAAAAAGCAGCTTGACAGGAGCCTAAGGTGGGTGGGTCTGGTATCCTTTCAGAAAGGAGACGTTAGCTCAGACTTTAAAATGAAGCAGTAAAAGTATATTTTCTTGTCCAGAGTGTGCACTTTTAGCCACGCCCTTCCTTGTATGTTTTCTTCTTGTTCCACACGTTCAGTTGAGCCGGAGGACACTTTTCCAGCACCTGCTGCAGGCCGTGTACTGATAGTACTGAGAATTTCTCTCTGTTAGTTTTTTTCCCCTGCCTCCGTGTATGCCCAACATTTATCCATGTTTTAAAAATGAGATAACATCTCACATTTATTTAGATGTTGGGGTGCTTAAAGAACCATTATTTATTGATCCCTGTCTCAAATATTTACCACCATGTGGCCAGCAGTGTGCTAGGCACAGGGCGAGGGGGAGCCAGCAGGCATGGTGCTCGCTTGCTGGATCTCACATCTGGTAAGACGGAAGGACCATCACTTCTGTTTCCTCATTGCTTACTTGCTTCTTGCCCTCTTGTTCCTTCTGTGCTAAAAACACGGGTCCTAAAATCCTAACCCTCTGTTGGCCTTTTCCAGAACTAGTTTTGCTTGATCTCTTAGCAGCAGTTGGCCGCACAGCCTGCCTCCTCTGCAGTCCACTTCAGTTTTGGCCTCTGTGCCATTGTGTTTATCCTCAGTTCTCCCCGACTGCAGCCATCCTGACTCTCTTCTCAGAACATGATCTTCTGTAACAACCCCCTCCTGTTCTCCCCAGAGGCAGCCAGCATCTCCCAGTGGTGACTCCTGAATCCCAGCTTCCAACATCAGCCTGTGCCATGAATACCAGTGTCAGGTTTCTCACCCGCATTCATCTCTCCCACTTGCGTGGCCCTCTGGCACCTCGATGAAGCAGACTTACCACCTCCCTCTCCCCTGCCACATCCAGCCTTCCTGCTCTCCAGACATCTGCTTTGCATTTCTTTGCCTACTCCTGCATCTTAATTTGTGACGTCCCATCTATCCTCTAGCTCGAGTTACATCTCCCGCAGGTTCCTAACACGTGTCCCCTGTTATATTTGAGTCTTCTAGGTCTCTCCCTGACTATGTCAGTGGCTCCCTAGTGGCTCTCCGTGCCTGGTCTTTTTCCCCTCACCTGTGTAATGCTTTGCCATCAGATGAATCACCCCAGAGCACAGCTCTTGTCCTCTCCTCTCCTTGCTCAGAAGTCCTCAGTGGTTCCTGCCACACCCTGACAAGAGGCCAGAGCTGGACTGAGGCTTTCCCTCACCTTGCTCCAGTCCACCTGTCAGACTGGACCTCTCTCTTCCTTCTCGCACCCAAATTTACCTTCCACCTTCCTGCTTTTCTTTGTTCTTTGAGTCCTTTTCTCATTACTCATTTTCTCTCTCTCTCTCTCTCTTTTTTTTTTTTTTTAACCTATTTCCTGCTCTTTTAAGGTGCAACTCAGGTGCATTTTTCTTTTTTCCATTTTAAATTTTATTATTTTTATTAATTTTTTATTTTTCAATTACAGCTTACATTCAATATTCTGTGTTAGGTTCAGATGTACAGCAGAGTGGTTAGAAAATCATGTACTTTACAGAGTAGTTCTCTTGCTGCTTCAAGTATGCCTGGCCCTATGTGTATTTATCTCAATTACTGACTATATTCCCTATGTGGTAATTTACATCTCTAACTGTACATACCGGTAACAGTTTTGTACTGCTTAATCCCCTCACCTTTTTCTGCCAGCCCCCACCAGTCTCCCCTCTGACAGCTGTATCTATGGGTCTCTTTCTGTTTTGTTAGTTTATTTTGTTCATTTTATTCCACATATAAGTGAAATCACATGGTATTTGTCTGTCTTTGCTGGACTTACTTCACTTAGCATGACGCCCTTGAGATGCAGTGTTTCCTGTGAAGGTCTCTATAATTTCTTGCTAGGCTGCCAGTCCTCTCTCCAGCCTTTGAACTTTTTGAAAGTTTATGGCGTTCCTGTATTGATAATCCTTGTTATTACTTGTAATCCCATCATGTTTTTCCTCCTGGACTGTAGACCTCCCATTGGGCAGGGGCAGCCATTTCAGGCACCTGGACCAGCCCTTTGAACATGGTTTAATACCTGTCCATGGGAAGGGTGACTCAGGAGTCCATTTGGTTGTTTATTGGAATTGACAGTTTTAAGTGCAGACCTGGGGCTGGCAATCTGAACAGCCTGTGGACCCCTTTCTGCCCACTGTCTGTGAATAAAGTTTTACTGCATGAAACATAACCATGAAACAACTTGCATATTCTGCAACTGAGTGGACCACAAAGCTTAAAATAATTACTAACTGGCTGAAGTTTGTGTTCTAAATTATTGTCCAGCCTTCTGAGGGACAGGGTATCAGCTGTGGAAGGAAGTAAAGGAAACAATGTTTGCTTAAACTCTTAACTTCTTGCTTTGACTTTCTGACATATCTATGTGGCCACTGCAGTTAGGATGCTGGGATTTTCTTTTGTTACCTATTTAAAATAAATTATAATTTTGCTGTAAGAATGTTGTGGACAGCTAAGTTAACTGGATTTGATCTCTAATTTCTTGACATTAGGATAGAAGTTACTGGTCAGACTTCAAATAATTAAAATGACCCTTAAAATGTGTTTGATATCCTTAGCGAAAGTAATCTGCAGGACTCATGTCATCTGCACCTGCAGAATTATGCCAGTCTTAGAAACCCTCCTTTGTTTTGGCTGCAGGTGAAGTAGCATGTTCAGGTACCTTGTTTTGTAGCTCTGCAGGCCTTGAGGAGGGTGGTCATGCGATGCAAAGTTTTGTGAACCCCCAGGTTAATACCATATTGTCTTTTTTTTCTTTCTAGATGGACGTATGGTCCTCCAGGATATTCCTGCTGTCACCAGCAGAGGGCACGTGGAGAACACACCTGACTTGGTGTCAGACTCCACCTACTACAGCAGCTTTTATCAGCCATCTCTGTTTCCTTACTACAACAATCTGTACAACTACCCGCAGTACTCCATGGCCTTGACTGCTGATTCCTCTTCCGGGGATGTGGGAAACCCACTCGGGGGATCCCCGGTGAAGAACAGCCTTCGGAGCCTCCCGGCACCTTATGTGCCTGGTCAGGCAGGAAACCAGTGGCAGGTAAGACGTCACCCAGAGAGTGAACTGGGTACATGAAACCACACACATACACACCCCCCCCAACTCAGCTCATACATATATGCACATCATATGAAATGTATAAAGAATTTTTCACTCTACCCAAAAAGTCATTCAGCGTCAGGGGTTGTCTACAAGGAATGTAAAGAAATATTCACATATTTGTTTTCTTTTTCAAATTTTACATTTCTCGTTTTTCACTGTCATTTTGCGTAAACACCCAGTTGGCCACAGTCACATTCCCTAGTGGCTCACCGTATGCGGCCCTACCTCCTCCCACCTTGCGCCCATTTTCTTTGAGCAGCATGGAAAATGCTGGGTGCAGTCTTCTGGGTGGCAGTAATTTTCCTGATAAATTTGCACTCTGGGAGGGGAAAGTGTTCTAATCTCAATGTTTTCATGGAAGAAAGATAAGGAAAGGAAATCAGGTTGCTGCTGTGCTGAGCCAACGTCAGTGTGTTTTTAGCTGGGAGTAGAGGTCAGCCTTTCATATTCTTAAGTATTTAAAATAGTGTGCCATCAGAGTTTGTAATATTTGGGGTAAAACAAAGCATTTTACATCATCAGGAATGTTTATCTAGAACTGTTGAGCCCCCTCAGTTTGGACCATTTCCTTCACACCAGTGTATCAGAACCAGTTTCAAGGCCCCAAAAGCACTTACAGTCAGGATCACCACATTGTGGGGGTGTGGGTACACAGGAGCACTTGGACTCAGCATCTCCAGGTCCCCCTTCAGCCATCAGGTTTATGATTCTGTGAAAACTGTTCTCATTTGGATGCATTTACTGTACTCAGGCTTTCTCATCTGGGCACAGATGCTGAGACAATGCAACTTACCTATTTGGGAGTTTAGGGCAAATCTTTGATCTTCTTATGTCAACTTTAAAAAAATATGAATTGATTTTTTTTGAGAAGTTCTATTCCATTTTTCTTTTTTTAGGTTTGGGAAGTTGTTAGTATTCAAGTCACCCCACTTTTTGATTCTCACTATCCTTAGGGATCTGACTTATTTGGCATATTAATGTGTCAGCTTTACTCCCTGGGCTATACATTTTCATGCATTTTATTTTTACAGTCATATTTTTAAAAGATTTTATTTATTTATTTTTAGAGAGAGGAGAAAGGAGGGAGAAAGAAAGGGAGGAAACATCAATGTGTGGTTGCCTCTCACATGCCCCCCTACTGGGAACCTGGCCTGCAACCCAGGCATGTGACCTGGCTGAGAATAGAACCAGTGACTCTTTGGTTCTCAGGCCAGCACTCAATCCACTGAGCCACATCAGCCAAGGCTAGACTAATATTTTTTAAATAGGGAACTGAAAACATTGGTGTTAGGATTGAGGGGTAATATGAGTGTAAAAGAAAAACAGCAATTTATGGATCTTCAAAACTGTACCCCTATAGGCCTCTCAAAGTGCCATTTGGATTATATGATTTAGGGCAAGTTTTAGGTTGATTTCTATTAAAGCCTTTCCACTATGAAAGGAGAAAGAAGTATCTTGTTACAAAAAACAAACATGCCCTGGCTGGTGTGGCTCAGTGGATTGAGCACCAGCCTGTGAACCAAAGGGTTGCCGGTTTGATTCCCAGTCAGGGCACGATGTGCCTGGGTTGCCGGCCAGGTCCCCAGTGTGGGGGCGTGTGAGGGGCAACCACATATTGATGTTTCGCTCCCTCTCCTTTAAAAACAAACAAACAAACAGTCAAACAAGACAGTTTATCCTACAGATTCCATGGGAGAGTGTCCTGGCTTTCTGGCTGCTTCCAGAATTTAAGGATAAAGTGAACCTGCTGGCTTATGAGAAAAAGGATGAGAAAGAAAAATCTTAAGTGTTTTCTTAAAGGCAACTCATGATCATTTTTACAGCAGAGTTAGAAATCTTCTAAATTAATTTACCTTTCTACTTTGTCAAAATCTTTCCAGTGGCAGATGGAACTAATGTTTGTTCTTACTTTACCTGGAAAGCCTGGGAAGGATGTGGCAGATGTCTTGGATTTCCTCTGTGGTCCCTTACTAAGATCCTCTTAGGGATAGCTAGGAGAAGACCAGCTCTCTGGAATGGCGGTGTTGCCTGGTCTTGGAGGACTGCCCCAGCTACTATGTGCAAGGAAAGGTCCCCTGGAGGGCAAGTTTTTATACCCCTGCTAGCAAAAGTGGGAGGAAAAATCTTGCCCAGATCTTCTTAGTTCTGTGGGGGGTGTGCAGTGTCGATGCAATACATACCTTCTCCAGAACAACCACTTGCTAGGCTAGAGAGAGGTGTCACTGGTCTGAGGTCCGGGAGAGATACGGAGGCATCATTTAACATACAAGTTTGTTTTCCCTGAAGGGCTGAGCTTAAGCCTTTATATTTCATAGCCAGTCACCATTGGTAATATGTTCTCATAGAACAGATTACTTTGCAGAAATAGGCCCTTTTCTGCTACTGTGATTGGTGCTCATTACTCTTAGTAAGTAATAACACCAGTAGTAATGGTGACTGTTCGTTTAGCAGTGACCATTTCCCATCCCATACACCTGGGAGGCAGATGGCATTGTCTCTGTCTTACAGGTGAGGACATTGAGACTCAGGGCTGATGGGTACATAAGGCAGTGTAACAGCTGAACTGAGATGGTTGCTAGACATGGAGGTTTTTCTCTGTACACCCAGAAATGCCATGCTGATATTAACAGTAGTGAATTTATTTCATTAGTTGTTATTTTCACTTGGAATGCTCTTTTTAAATCTATTTAGTTTTCAACCTCTTGTTCATATGTATTTTTTTTTAGTTGGCTACCTCGGATCCCCTCTGTAACAAGGTACAGTATACATAATGCACATTGCAGTTATTAAAGGACTGTGACAGATGAATGTGGACCAAGTGTGAATATATATGGAATAATGTTTATGAGAGTTAGGGAAGAATTTGATCCATGTAAGAAATAGAAAACTGAAAGGATATACAAAGATTATGATGGTGCAAAATATGTTTATTAAGGTGTATATATTATAAAGAAGTATTAATTAAATGGTGAACACCTAAAGATAATACTTACTTACAACCAGTGCTTATGGGGTAGAACTGGATGGCTCCTGTTTTGACCAGAGTCATTAGGGCAGAGGTGTAGGGAACAGCGATCTGGGACAAGGCCTCCCTCGGCCCTTGCTCTTCCTGCTGTTTGAGGAATGTGCTGTGGTTCTGCTCTGTGGGCAGTGCTTTGCTCCCTTGTGGCAGAAACTTCTAGGAGAGGGCTACGCGAAGGCTCACCTTGGTGGTTGCCATGCTTTTCTGTCTCCTTTGTAGAAGGTGTCTCATGGCTGCACCTGGAGAGCACCTGTGCTAGTCTCTTTGGACTGGATCCTCCCTTGGTCGAAGGGCCTGAATCTTAGCCAGTGTCTCCTCCGTCTATTTCCTTTACTCTTGCTAAGACCTGACTTACCCCCTAACTCTTCACCCTTGCTGCTTTGTGTATGAGTGTATGTTGAGGGAACAGCATGAATGTTTTTCAGTAGAGAACTCCTCTCTTTGCTGATTTCTAGAAAAAAAAATCAACTCTATCAAAATTTTTAAAGCTACACTTCTTAGAGATTAGTTGGGAGGGTATTGAATTTTTGCAGAGAAACTGTGGAGTTGAGACTTCATGTAATAAATCGCCGATAAAATCAAGCAAGCTGCAAATAATTATTGAGTACCTACTAAGTGCCAAACCCATTTAAAAAACAGAGCAGTCTCCTGAATCAGCATCCCAGAATCCCAAGGCTCTTTCTTGTGAATGCTTGCCTACTGAAAGCTGCTTCCAGTGCTTTAGCTTGGTCTCCAGCCCGTGGAGATTTGTGGCCCAATCACAGATTCCTGTCCTGCTGTGAAACAGGAATAACATTTGTGACAGTGGTACAAACTCAGAATGAATGGCTGTTTCCACTGACCAGCGGCTCAATTTCAGTTCTGCATTTAATTGCCTGCAAAAGCTGTTTATTGCCTTGTGCACTCCTCCACGGCAACATTATCTCTTAAATAAACATGTTGTACCAGGTTGACAAGGGAGAGGTGCATATCAAGTGAGCAGAAATAAATATGGGAGGCCTCAGAGCTGCACCTGGGAAATGCTTTCAGTTCCTGTGGCAGGCACTTTCTAGAGGGCTTATCAGACGCTTGTGCCACCAGATTGTGGAGTCACATTCAGACCACAGTTAGGTTGTAGTTAAATGGCCACGCAGGTTATTTCCTTCCTCTGGTGGTTATTTTGGGCTCAGTCTGAAATGTCTCATGATATACTTGTCCATTTATGATTAGGCACCTCACTGGAATGCATTCATGTATTCAATAAACATGCATGGAGGTCCTAACTGTGCGCTAGGGAATCTACCGTTGAACCAAATAGACAAAAATGCAAAAGGCAGGTCTTGGGGGAAGGCTGCTGTTATCACCTGGAAAACGAGAAGAGAAGTTGGGGACCATGTACGTACGTAGCCTGGGTTTGAAACGGAGGTGGAGGCAGGAAGGAAATCAGTTTCTGGCACCTGTGCCTTGGAGCACAGAGAAAAGCCCTTGGGAGCACCTCTGGGACGGCCCACCCGCCCCTGTGTTCCTAATCCTGTAACCAGCCATCTGGCAGGGACCCTTGTTTCCACACTGCCTCCTCTTTCGTTAGCATGGCTCAGTGTCAATAGCCTGTGAGCTGGAAGAATGTTGAGAAGTGACTTCTTGAGCATGTGCTTTGTGGGAGTGCCACAGCCCCTCCACATCTGTGCCCTGGTAGCTGCACAGGAGGGTCTAGCAGTAAGTGAGGAGCAGGACATGAATCTAAGATTTAAACTTGACTCCCATTTCCAGGGAGATAATTGTAATTAACAATCATTATTTTAAAGTATTCCCAAATTTTTGAAAATGATATGTCAGGAAGAAGGTAGAATGCAAAATCCACTTTGATTTTTAAATTGACTTCAGATAATTCTTGTGCTTGTCTCAGGTCGCCATGCTGTACTGTCAGGCCCCCAGGATAATGTGCACCTGGTCACCCCAAACTCCTGGGTAGCTTTGACTGCGGACATTTAAGTGACTTGCCTGAGGAGCACAGCTGTTAATGGAGAGCCAGGTCCTAAACCTGGGCCTTCCTACCCTTGGGAAATGGTTCTATCTACAAATAATCCTGTGATCCACAAGGCTGCCCACCCAATTCCATTGTCCGTGTCTGACTGGTTAAACTAGCCCTGGCTTCCCTTTTTACTGGTCACTCTCTGTTGCTGGACAGATGCTGACTGCCTCTCTTTTGAAAGGAAAAACTGAAAAGTTTGCAAGCGGATACAAGAACAGTTTATAAGAACATACCCGGTTTAAGACATTTAAAGCAATTTCTACCTTCAGGAAAGGGTAATTAAAATAGATATGGTATTTGACTTGGGCTATTAGGGATAACAACGGTAACTTGATTTCTTAAAGGGGAATTAGTAGAGATACAAATTTATATTGACTGAAAGGGTTACATGTTCTAGTGAATGCTGGTAATTCTGATAACCTTATGGTTGCTTATTTTGGGGTTTCTAGTTAGTCATTTTATACAAAACTACTGATACATTTTTCTTCTCCCTATAAATATCTCCAGTTCTTATTTATATTCTTAGTGCATTATTCAGTCTAGATACGAGTAGTGGATGCTGGTGTCATCTTGTTCCTCCTTTTACTGGGAACGTGTCTAGCAGTTCACTGTGGTGTATGTAAGATGTTGCAGAGAAATGAGGAAAAGAGGACAAGTGGGTTTTTCCTAAAGCTAAATTATTCAGTTCAAAAAACTGTTCTTTTTAAAAATCCCTCTATGTGTCCCTTTTGCAGTTAACTATTCCCCTTGTCCTTAATTTTTGGTAACCATTGACCCATTATCTGTCCCAATAGTTTTGCTCTTTCCAAAATGTTATATGACTGGAATTATACAATATGTATGCTTTTGAGTTGGTGTCTTTAACTTAGCAAAACAAGTTTATGATCCATCCACATTGCTGCATGTGTCAGGGGCTCATTCCTTTTAATTGCTACGTAGTATTCCATTACACAAATGTCCCACAGTTTATCTGATGTACCTGTTAAAGACCACCTTGGTTACTTCCAGTTGGGGTGATTATAAATAGAGCTACTGTAAACACCCAAAAATTGTTCTTGAGACCACACCCTTCCAACTCTAAAAAATAAAATGATGATCCTATTAAATGGCAGGATTTTCATGTAAAGACAGACACTTACTTTGCAACATAAAAAGTTGGTAGAACATTTCTGTGTCCCCACCGCAGCCCCTTTTTCTACATTTTACTTGTCTGAAGTCCAGAGAGAGTCTAGAAGCCATGGCATCAGTCACTGCGTCACCATAACAGCAGAGTTCTTCAGGGTCTTCAGTATGCTTTTTTAAGCAATTGTGTTAACTTTCTGCTTAACTCCTTATAGGCAGAGAGGTTTGGTCTCTTCCTTCCTTTTTTACAGCAGTCCTCTGATTACCTTCACACTAGCCCTGCATTTTGTGGGAGTCCTTCATGTGCACCCCAAATAGATCCTGCCTTCTAGTACAGTGAGGACAGGGCCTGCCAAGTCAGAAGACCAGTCTTGGAGAATTTTCTGTTCAAAGAAACATGAAAGTCCCAATGGACCACGAAAGTTGAAGCCAGGGACTTCCGGCCAAGATGGAGGCGTAGGCAGACACACTGTGCCTCCTATCACAACCAAAATTAAGGACAACAAAGATTAGAAACAAGAAAACAACCAGAACTCAGAAAATCAAACTGTTTGGAAGTCCAACAACGATTCATCCAGACCGGTAAGAGGGGCGGAGTCGCAGCAGGAAAAAGCGGAGGTGCGGACGGGCACGCAGGCAGCAGCGGCTGGCAGCCCCCAGGTGCACAGGTGGCGGCTAGCAGACCCCGGGCACGGGCGGCAACTGTGCAGAACCAGTGAGGCCGCACAAGGCAGCTGGCTGACCGGATGGTCCCACATTCACGTGCGGATAATCCAGGCAAAGGGGAAGCGGTGAAAGGAACTGGAATCTGAGAGAGAGTAAAGCAACCGCCATTATCTCCTCTCAGACCCCGCCCCCACATACAATGTCACTACCCAGCGTTCCCTCCCTAGGGAACACCTGAGGCTCCACCCCTCACTACCTACCTGAGGCTCCACCCCTCACTACCTAACAGCTGCGACTAGACCAAAAAAAAAAA
>PVKU01016092.1:0-15822 GCA_004027475.1 Anoura caudifer | reverse complement strand
CTAGTAGAGAGAATAGTATAATGAACTCAATTACCTGATACTTAGCCTCAACACTCATCAATGCATGGCCAATCTGAATCTATACCCCCATCTACCTACCCACCTCTGCTGCTGGAATAATGCCAATACCCAAGACATCCCATCATTCTGCTCTAAATATTGCAGTATGCATTTTAAGCAATAGGAAACGTGCTGGGTCCTAATCTCCTGTTGGTTCACCTGTTGACAGAACCCAAATGGTAGCAAATTGATGGCCAGCCCAGGAATTACAGCCTGCGGGATTCAACCTATGAATATTATATAGGACAGAGCAGAGAGAGGACAAATAAGGGATGGCTCTGATGGCAGATAAATCTAGGACAAGCACACCCTATTGACAGCTTAACTGAGAAAAATCATATCTAAATTGACAAAGAAAAGTATTCAATAACTATCCCATCCCCATCCCCAAAATTCCAAAGTCCAAGCTAGGTTAGGCGTCCTTTCCTGGACTCCCATACCCTTTCTGTGCTCTTCCTGTCATTATAGCATTAATTCCCAAGCTGTAATTAATAGTTTACCTGCCTGTCTCCTTTATTTGACTATAAGCTCTATAAGTGCAAAGACCATGCCATATCTCTCACTGTATCCACAGTGTGTGCATATTGCTTGGATCAGAGTATGATCTCTAAATATGTTATTGAATCACTTAATTTGTGAATGCTTTTGAATTGATAAATCAAATATGCAATTACTTTAACTTTATAATTGTTCCCAAGCTGAGTATCACACAAAAGACCTAATTACACAAATGTAAACACAGAAATTGAGTGTAGTAACTGCTTCCACCTAGTCAGATTACAGTCTTACAAGTAATTAAGCATCAACCATTATCTAACCTAGAAACTGCATCATTCTCAATGTTTACCTGTCAGTATTTTAGAGACACAACCTTAGAAACCTATGAAGGCTGGAAAGTAAAGGACTCTTTGAATGTCTGTGTTGATAGCCTAAAGAAAAAGCTCTTGAAAAGTTAGTTTTCTTTTTGCCCACAAATTGCTCTAGTAATGGAATTTTCTCAAAAACTGTGAGTAGAAAATAGCACTATTAATCTCAGTGATTGACAGAATATATTTCACCTAGGCTTTAATAGAAAAATAAACAAGGCCACTTAGCCTGCGTGTCCTAAATGACCTTATTCTTACACAGCTATCTAGCTGGAAACAGATTCTCTCCACAGTATACTATTCCCAACATTTTGATCATCCAATCATAGGTTCACAGGATAGGAAAGAGACCTTGAAGGGCATCTAGTGTGGTCATCCATGTCAGTTTTAGACACACTGGTTGTTAGAAAGTTCTTTCTATAAAGTCTATAACTAGTCCCCATATAACCCTTTATCTGTTAGTTCTAGTTCTGCTTTGTGGAATCACAAGTGTATCTAAACAACCACATGATAACCCTCAAGATGTTTGAAAATAGCCAACAATTTCTCAAGTCTTTCTTATCCAAAATAAAAATCCTCATTTTGTTCAGGAGATTACCATGTATCACAGAGTCTAGACATTTGCTGTCCATTACATTAACCACTCATCACATGTGACTATTTAAATAAAAAGTAATTAAAATTAAATATTCACTTCTTCAGTCATACTAGTGCATTTCAAGTTCTCAACAGCCGCATGTGACTAGTAGCTAGTAGTATACTGGAAAGCACTGATAGAGAACATTTCCATCATCATGACTGCAAGAAGTACTATTGTTTGGTGCTGGTTGAGACCTCCCATTATCTTGGTATCATCCTTCTGGAAGCTACATTTTTAATTTTCCCCAGAGATCATTGTATTACTACTCTGTCCAACCAAAGAAGCAGAAACACCAAGATTCAAGTCTCCATATGTAAATAGCCTTCTTTTCAGTGGTGTATAAATTTGATTTCTATTTCTAAGCCTGCGGATATTTCCTTTGCAGTGTCGCAGCAGTTTTCAAAACCAGAAATTCTAAACTTTTTCAAGAATTCTAATAACTCCCCAAGGCAGTTATTATAATGTCCATGTATGTGCTTTTATTTTATAATAATTTACTAACACTTTTACTGCTTAAGTAGAGAAGCTCCTGTTCGGACGTTCAGGCAGTAAATAAATATTTGTGCATATGTTACAGGGACCAGCTCTGAGGAAATACAGGTCATTTGACTTATGAGCATGAAAACCCAGAACTTCCTCCATGTGTTGTATTACTTGTCCCCCCTGATCTGCAGCTGCTGCCACCACTATTACTGCTTCTGCTGCTGCTTGCCATCATCGCTGCCCCCAATCTGAGGCCAGATTCCAGCCCCACAACCTTGTTGGGGACCCCAGATTGCACTGGGCATGTGTAAGTATGTGCACCAGGCAGCCATGCCCATTGCTCAGCATGCACACAGCCTACCGCCCACTGAGTCTGTAGTGTTAAGCCCATGCCTAGCATGTCTCCACTGCAGATACATATATCTCATTTTCCCATTGCACATCACTTACACAAAACAAGATTAAAGATCAAATTATGAATTTCAAGATATCAACAGCAGAGTATTAAAGTGCAGGACCCTTCTAAGAGTGGGACTCTATGCATCTGCATAGATCACAAATCCATGAAGATAGACCTGCGATAAACTGAAATGCAATTAAATACTCACTTCCTCAGTGAACATGGATAGGCTTGTCGGGAAACTGTTTTAGCAGTAGAAGAGGTCCTCGGAATATTAGCTAGAGCAATTGTGGTAGGAATGAAAAAGAGCGAACAGATTAAAAATGTTTTCTTTGACACTTCGATTTTTCTTTGTTATTGAATTTATTGGGGTGACATCGGCTAATAAAATTACATAGGTTACAATACATCATCTGTATCTTGTATTGTGTGTTCACCTCCACAAGTCAAGTCTCCGTCCATCACCATTTACCCTCCTTTACCCTCTTCTACCTCCCTTCTCCCTCCATTCCCTCCGGCAATCACCACACTCGTCTGTGTCCATGAGTCTGTCTCTTATTTTCTTGTTTATTCCCTTCAGCCTTCTCTTATTAAGTAACAGAAACTCCAGTCTAACCTTTTACAAATGAGGAAAATTAATGGTTCAAACAATCAAACCAAAGGGTGTGTTTGGCCTCAGAGCTGTTGGATCTGAGATCTTAAATACCACCTGGCTGCCCCGTCTAATGTTCCCATTCTCTCTCTCGTGTGCTACCACTGTGACCAAGATGCTATTTGAGAACAACTTGGTTTAATTGGGAGGAGGAAACAATTTCCTTCCAAGAAGATACAGCTGTTCCCTACTGGGAAAGACATGCTGAGACAATAAATCAGGCAATATAAACTACAGAGGCATAGTCTCTAAACAAATGTCAGAGATTTCCCAACATTTTATAAATATAGATGGAGGCTACAGAAGTCCGTACTTTATTCTTCCTGAGTGGAAGCTGGCAAATTTGTATCTTGCTTTTCCTATCCTCAGGCCATTCTTCTGTTAGGAGGAAGGGAGATGTCAAGAATGATTCCCAAAGTCAGAAAAACAAAGGTTTGTAATTACTCGTCTCTTTGAGTTGTCCACCCTTCATTTACTGCCATTAAATCCAAAAATGAAGAGCTAACTACAGATGTAAAAACATTATTCAAGTAAAACAAATGAAAAACAATAGAAACTCCACACTCAGGAAACCCACACACACACTATACTTTCAATAATTTTTTTTAAACTTTTTTTAAAGATTTTATTTATCTTAGAGAGATGGGGAAGGGAGGGGAAAAAAGAGAGGGAGAGAAACATCAATGTGTGGCTGCCTCTATCTGGCACATCCCATACTGGGGACCTGGCCTGCAACCCAGGCATGTGCCCTGACTGGGGATCAAACTGGCAATGCTTTGGTTCACAGGCCTGCGCTCAATCCACTGAGCCACACCAGCCAGGGCCTCAGTAATTCTTTATACTTGGGTAATATATTTGTAGATAGGGAAGGTGAAGGCTGGAGCCAGAAACTCTGATCTTCCTGATAGTTTTGAAAGAGATGGCAAGGCTGTACTTTTTCACTTGGACCCACAGGATCCAGTAAATGAGAATCTGAAGAATGTTTTTATAGTGAGCATCTAATCCAAAATAGGATACTAGATGTAAACTTAAGAGAGTGTATGATTTCTTTTTTTTTTTTTTTTTTTTTACTCAGTCAGAGAGTAAGCCAAAGGAGGCAGATTGGAGTGTGGTATGATAAGGTTAAAGAGTTAACAGAAAAAGGTGATTTCTTCAGTCTTGCCCTTTCAGTAATGCACTCCATTCTCAAGAGTAGAGCATTCTTCTTAAAGTGCCGCTCTTACCAGCTCTAACCTTGACTCAAAAATCAAACTTATTAGTCTTGTGAGATAATCAAGCTTCAGGAAGCCACTATGCCAAACAAAACATGCTTCTCACCACACCCTGAATGCATATCACCCTTCAAGTTTCAACTCATGTGACTGCCTTCCTCTCCATTCTGCAAACTGTGTTCCCTCTTTGTCCATATGTACTGGCAATACTTTGCTCTTCTGTTGCAGACCAGTTTGCGGGGGGGGGGGGGCATGATTTGTTTGTATCTGAGTCTTTCATTCTCAACTCTACATTCCAGAATTAAGTGCACAGATTAACACATAATATAAGTACACAAGGGTAGAAATAAACTTAGATGGGGACACCACAGACTGTTATCAGCATTAGAGTACCCATGCCTCTCCTTGATAGGGGACCCAAGACCTGGAAAATTTTAGCTTAAGGAAAAAGTTATTAAGCCCAGCAAGTTATATGTATGTTAAAGCTTTTTGTTTCAGAAACTACAGATAAGGCCCATCCTGGCTCCTGGGAAACAGCCGGCCTCCTGGGGCACTGGCTAGAGATCACCACCCGGGGACCTGTTGGAGGCATCCGGGCCTTCGTACCAAGGAGGAAACACAGACTCTCCCCCCTCCCCTTGGGAACTGCAGCCTCCCTCACCTAATCCTCCCTGAATTTCAAAGCCCTCATTGCACCTTGTTTATCCTCCCCCACCCCCCTTATAAAAATTCTGGCCAGGAAAGAGAAGGGAAGATGGTTTGTTAGGGTATGAACCCGCCATCTTCTCAGATCGCTCATAAAGATTCAATCAGTCACTGCTTATTGGATTTGGTAGTGACAGGCAGCCCGAACGCCAGTGTCTTTTCCAGTTACATATTTTGGTGACTCCACTGGGACAGACTTTGGGACTCTCCGGTAAGTCTGGGTGTTTGGCAGGGAGTCCCATTGGCTGCCTGGGCTGAGAGGCCCTGGGGGTTTGGAGTCCGAGACTCCCAAGCAGCTGCCAAGTGATTTCACTTGGGGAATTCTTCCCCCCTTGCTTCCAGCACCTCTCCTCATGCATCACACTGGATTGAATCATTGCACTTTCTGGTTCAGGTTAAAATCCTGGGTCACAGCTTAGGTCATCTGTTCTGTTTGGGTACCTTCTGTTTGGAGCTCCATCTGTCTGTCTGATATTATGGAGGAGAAACCCTCCATTCTGGAAAACAGCCCACTGGGGCAGGTTCTGGTAAATTGGTTGACCAGCTTATAAACCGATGACAAAAAAGAGAATGATTTCTTACTGTAACACTGTTTGGCCCAGCTATAATCTAGATTCTGGGGAGCACTGGCCACTGAATGGGTCTTTGAATTACCATACTATACTGTAACTAGAGTTGTTTTGTCAAAAATCAGGGAAGTGGGACAAATTGTCTTATCTAGAAGTTTTTGGGTTTACATGATAAAGGTGCATTCAGAGTTAAAAGAAAAAAGAAAAAAAGGGGAGGAAAATAAGTTAATGGCTCAGAGAAAAAATAACTTACATGTGAAACATAGAAGCCCAGAGGAGAGGGGCCAGGAAGATCTAGATATTGTGGCTGCTGCAAGCTGGTCAGAGTTCCCGCAGCCCGGAGAGATCCACTCTGATGAGTGAAATGGGGAAACTGCACCTGAACTGGCATCGCTGTGTTGAATCGGTCAAGGAATGAGATTTGGTGGAGGAAAAGCCCCTACCGGGGCAGGGCAATACCATTTTCAGAGACTTTTCAGTGAGAGTAAGGCCAGAGGGCCAGCCTGCTGGATATTACTGGGCACGTACTCTGTTTTGCACATCAGATCTGTTAAACTGGGAAAGCTCAAACCCTTCTTATGGACCTGATCCTGCTAAAATGACTGATTCCATCGCATCAGTTTTTGCCACTTATGATCTCAATTGGGCAGACATACGAGCCTTATTGAATTCTTTGCTTCAATAAAGGGGATGAGCGGAGGCTGGTGTTGGATAAGGCAAATAAAGAGGCTCAGAGGTTGCACCAAGAAAATCCAGATGGGGCTCTGGGCCTTCCCAGGGCAACACCTGTAACTGAGCCCAAGTGAGACCCTAATGGGGATGGCCTTTCTCTTTTAGAGTGTTATAAGAGATGCCTCCTTGAGGGAATGGGGAAAGGTGTCCCTGAGCAGAAAAGTCTGAGTACTTACTTGCAGGCTGAGCAGCAAAAGGTTACAGAAGACCCCTCCCAACACCAGGATACAGTTAAAGAGATTCCTGGGGATGGCAAGCGACTGCTGCATTTGAATTCCAAACTGTGGGCTCACTGCTAGTCCACTGTATGAGGCTCTGAAGAGACCGAAATATAGCCCTTTAGAATGACAAAGGCGTCAGGCACTCAGGCTTTTGAGTCCCTGAAAGTGCACCTGGCTTCTGCACCGCCTCGGGGCTTTCCAACCTACTGAAGCCCTTTCAATGATATGTGTGTGAGAGACGGGGTGTTGCCCTAGGATTCCTCACCCAAATGCTTGGTAACATTTGCAGACCATTGCATAATTGCCAAGGAAATTAAATCACACTGTCCAGGGGTGGCCAGCCTGCTTGAGAGTGGCAGCCTACCTGCGAGCTCTTGGAGGAAGCTGAAAAAGTTTGCCATGGGACAGCCTATGGCAGTTATGTGTCCCAGCAAGTGCTGAGCCTGCTGGAGCAAAAGGGAAATGTGTGGCTGACTGCTGAGAGAATGGGCGGGTACCAAGTCCTTTCTCCTGGACAATCCCAACGTCTCCCTCAAAACTGCAAGTAAGGTAAATCCTGCCTTTCTTCTCCCAGACCCTGACTCAGCTGTGCTAATACATGACTGTGCTGAAATAACTGATTGAAGTGTATTCTAGCAGGATTGATTTACAGGACCACCCTTTAGAAGAAGCAGACTGGACTCTCTATACAGATAGAAGCAGTTATATGGACAAAGGAAGCAGAGAGGCTGGATATGCAGTTGTGACTCTTGAAGGAGTAGCGGAGGTCAAGGCCTTGCTGCCAGGAACCTCTTCTCAGAAAGCTGAACTGATTGCATTGATGAGGGTGCTGGAATTGTTGCATGGAAAGAGTGAATGTGTGTATCAACTCAAGGTGAGCTTTCCTGATTTTGCATGCACATGGTTTCAGCTGGCAAGACAAAGAACTGTTAACCTCCAAATAAAAAGGAGATTAAGCATGCAGCAGAAATTTTAAAATTAATAGAGGCTGTTCAGGTACCTTTATAGGTGGTAGTTATACACTGCCCGGGGCATCAGAAAGAGGACACTAGAGTGGCTAGAGAAAGCAAGCTGGCTGATCAGGCAGCAAAAGAGGCTGCTAAAGGAATATTTGTAATGCCTTTGGTACCTGTTCTGGACTTGTCAAAATTTGACCCTGAATATTTGACTGCAAACTTAGAGAAAGCTAAGAGATGAGGTTTTAATGAAGAAGGTCCTGATAGCTAATAGAAAAAGAATAAGAAAGGAGCTATACTGTTTTCCTGAACATTTAGTAGAGCCAGTCATGAAGCATTTGCATGAGGCCACACACTGTGGAAGAGACTCATTAACCACCTATGTCAAACTGTGGCTCACAGGTCCTGGAATGTTAAAGCCATAAGAAAAGTAATTGCTAGATGTGTTATGTGCCAGAAGAACAACCCCATCAAAGAAAGAAAGCAAGCAAGCAATATCAAGGACAGTGCCCATTTGAGAACTGGCAAATAGACTTTACCCAGATGCCAAAGCTCCGAGGATGGAAATATTGGTTAACCTTTGTGGACACCTTTTCAGGATGGACACCACTTTCTAGTGAGCTTATCCCACTAGAACAGAGAAACCTTCAGAAGTAGTGAAAGCATTATTGAAGGAAATAATCCCTCACTTTGGTCTCCCTGGCAGCATTCAAAATGATAACAGACCTGCTTTTGTTTCAGAAATCACACAGAAGGTTAGTAAAATCTTAGAAATTAAGAGGAGACTCCACACGGCATGGAGACCCCAGGCTTCTGGGAAAAGTAGAGAAGATGAACCATACCTTGAAGAAAAATATAGCCAAACTGTGTCAAGAAACTCTTCTTCATTGGGATCAAGCTGTACCTATTGCCCTGCTCAGGATAAGGGTGGCTCCTCGAAGTGGGATTCAGTTGAGTCCCTATAAAATTGTGTACAGGCAGCCATTTCAGGTCATAATTGCAGTAAGAGATATGTGTAAAGATAAAAAACTGAAGGTAAAAATATGTACAACATTTAAGTCAGACCTTAGCTGTGGTGAATGACCTTGCCTGTAATTGGAGGCTTTTCTCCCACGGGTTTGCTGCATTCCTCTGAGCCTGCAGACAATGCTACTCAAGATTTGGGTGACAGCATCTCCAAAAACCAACTAGGAGGAAAGTGGACCAGACCTTGGGACATACTCCTCACCACCCCCACCGTGGTGAAACTGGCAAAAATAAAACCTTGGACTCAGCACACCAGAATAAAGAAAGCACTGGAGGAAGATCTGAAAGTCATCTTTGAAAAACAATGACTTATGTTCTTTACCTCTTGTTTAACCCCTTGTTATGGACAACTTATTCCATTCAAACAAGAAGAAAATATTTGGGTATAATTAGCAAAAATTGTTCTGAACATTTCTGACTTTTGCTTTGCAGGAAGAACTTATGTTGAGCAAACTTTCACTTCATGTCTTATAGGTGTCTGTACCGCTTTGGAAAGCCTTAGAAATTGCACTGTGCTTGATCATATTGAAAAGAAAATGACCTACTCTGACCTTTGTCATTGGGGTCCAGTGGTAACTATAAAGGACAGAGAAATGTTTTCGTTGAAAGTCACTAATGTAGCCCCAGCTAGAGTGTGCAACTTTTGTCAACTGTACTAAAACTGTCTTGTGTTCTCAGCAGGTGTGAAAATGAATTGCACCACCACCACTGATGTATCTTATGCTTATGCTCATGTTAAGCTGCCAGCAGGATGGTTCCTGATATGTGGAATGACTGTCTGTTCTTATGTTCCAGCAAACAGCTCTGGGGGGCTGTGCTCTCTGGGAAGACTGATGGTGTTTATTCCTCAGAAGCCCCGCTTGACATGGGTTCGATGGGATCTCTCCCTTACACCTGATTGCATCAATGACTTACACCTTTTTAGCCCTGCTGAATACTTGTCTTTAACTGTATTTGTAATGCCAACCATGGTTAACTTATTTAAATATAAAAATAAGCAGATTAGCCTGCACTGTGGCAAAAGCTTTGAATGCCGCCTTGCAAGACATCAGTGCCATTAGTCAAGAAATAGGACGAGTCAAGATAAGCAGTACCTTCTTTTAAGGCATAATCATGGATGTGAGGAATTTAAAGGACTCTGCTTTTTTAACCTAATGGCTAGTTCATGGCTTATAGAATAAAAAGTAAAGCAAGAAATAATATAATGTCTAATGTAAAATGGAGAAAAAAGATTCTTTAGTATTGACTTGTCTAAACTAACCTCCTGGCTACCTAGTATACTTGGTCTGGGAGAGACATCTATTGTTTTTATCCTTGTCATTTTCTTCAGTGTCATAGCCTGTTACTTCATACATTGTTGCCTCCTTCTGTAGGCCTGCAGTTAGGTGTTTTTCTAAAGCCCCCACCTGACAGTCCAATGCTAAGTTCTGATCTCATAGAAATGAGATAGTTTAATACTAAGGGTGGGGAATGATAGGGGACTCAAGACCTGGAAAATTTTAGCTTAAAGAAAGTTATTAAGCTTAGCAAGTAATGTGTATGTTAAAGCTTTTGTTTCAGAAACTACAGATAAGGCCCATCCTGGCTCCTGGGAAACAGCCGGTCTCCTGGGGCACTGGCTAGAGATCACCGCCTGAGGACAAGTTGGAGGCATCCGGGCCTTTGTAACACGAGGAGACAGACTCTCCCCCATCCCCTTGGGAACTGCAGCCTCCCTCACCTAATCCTCCCTGAATTCCAAAGCCCTCACTGCACCTTGTTTGTCCTCCCCCACCTCCCTTATAAAAATTCTGGCCAGGAAGGAGAAGGGAAGATAATTTGTTAGGGTATGAACCCTCCCAGATCACTGGCCATCTGAATAAAGCGCTCATAAAAGATTCAATCACTGTCAGTGCTTATTGGGTTTGGTAGTGACAGGAAGCCTGAATGCCAGTGTCTTTTCCGGTTATATCCTCACTACAGGAGTCACTGTGCTAGAAGTCTGGATTGCACAGTGGTACCCACAGGTGACTGACTAGGACAAGGACAAAGCAACTTGGGAAGACCACATACTAGCTTCCTTCTGGCACTAGCGGCCATATTTTATCAGCAACAAATAGATGATTAAAAGTTGCACCCATTGGTTGATGCAGCTTTTGAACACTTCATTTCTAATTTTCTGTCTATACTCAAATATGACATTTTCTATTTCTCTTGGAGGATCTTGTGAAAATTCTGATCTTTCCTCTCCCAAGTTCAGTTTCCGTAGTACAGTTACTTAATTATATTCACTACATTTCACTAGCATGTACTCCTTTTGCCTCTTATTTATTTCTGATATTTTATGGAAAATTACTTAAGTGATGAAACATTCAATTTCCAAGTGTATCTTCAAGCAAAAGAAGAAGGAGTGGATTTACAGATAGGACATAAACCCAACAACATGAATATCTCCTAACAAACTTGTATTTATAACAAGTAGGCAATTTTTGCCATACTTATAAGAAGACACAAAGTTTTCTAGAATCTGTAACATATCACATAGACAGCAGAAAGAAACTCCAGGCTGCTATTTCCTCATGGCAAAAGGACAAACAACAAGCCAAAAACCTGCTGGGATATCAAACTAGTTATACCAGGACAGGATATTATTTTCAAATATACCTTAAATGTTACAACTATCAGAATAATAGAAAAATTCCTGAGATGAATACTAAAGAATTACCCTGTAGTCTAAACCACTTGTATCCTTCCATGTTATTTTCATTATTTTTAAGATAACCCTTTAAATTATAAATGTTTATTATAGAATATGTGAAAAATAAAAAAACATGTAAAGAAAATAAATATTCACCTATAGTGTATGGCCCAGGAATAAGGATCTTTAAAATATTGGTATAGTTCTTCTTAAGTATTTTTCTATGCAAATATAGAACATGCTTTATTTAATATAAGTGATCCTGAAAGTCAGTTAAAATAGGAATGAAAATTATACTAAATATTTAAATAAAATTTTTAGAGCATATAGTATATATCCTTTTCAGATGGGCTTCTTTCACTTAGTAATATGCATTTAAGATTCCATCATGTCTTCTCATGGCTTGATAGCTTGTTTCTTTTTAACACTGAACAACAGCCCATTGTTTGGAAGTACCAAACTTTAGTATCCATTCACTTATGAAAGGACATCTTGGTTGATTTCACATCTTGACAATTACAAATAGCACTGTTATAAATATCCATATGCAGGTTTTTGTGTGAATACAATTTTTCAGTTGTTAAAGATAAATATCAAGGAGCATGATTTCTGGATCATATGATAAGAGACACTCAGTATCTGTGGGGGTTTGGTTCCAGGACAGCCCCCCTCCCTCACTGTGAATATCAAAATCCATGGATGCTTGAAGAATTCTCATATAACCTATGCACACGCTCCTATATACTTTAAATCGTCTCTAGATTACTTATAATACCTATACAATGGAAAATTCTATTTAAATAACTGTGAGACTATTGTTTATGGAATAATGACAAGAAAAAAACTGTACATGTTCAGTACAGACACAACCATCACAGACCCAACTACATAGTACATGTAAGCAAAAACATAACTTTTTTTTTTCAAATAATTTTAAGCCGCCATTGATTGAATTTGCAGATACGGAACCCATGGATACAGAGGACTGACTGTATGTTTAGTTTACTAAAAAAAAAAAAAAAAAAAACCTGCAAGTCTTTTATTTTTAAAAAAGATTTTCTTTCTTTCTTTCTTTCTTTATTTATTTTTAGAGAGAAGACAAGAGAGGGAGAACAGAAGGGCGAGAAATATCAATATATGAGAGAAACATTGATTGGTTGCCTCTTGCATGCCCCCAACCAGGGACTTGGCCCGCAACCCAGGCATGTGCCCTGACTGAGAATCAAACAGGTGACCTTTAAGTTTGTGGGATGAAGCTCAACCCACTGAGCCACACCAGTCAGGGTGAAAGTGAAAGTCTTTTGTTTTTTTATTTTTAGAGAAAGGAGAAGGGAGGGAGAAAGCGAGGGAGAGAAACAGCAGTGTGTGGTTGCCTCTTGCACACCCACAACCAGGGACCTGGCTAGAAACCCAGGCATGTGCCCTGACTAGGAATTGAACCAGCAACCCTTTGGTTCACAGGCCGGTGCTCAATCCACTGAGCCACACTAGCCAGAGCAAAACAGAAAAAGACATTTATTTTCATAGTTATGTCTCATTGATTTCTATGACATTTAATTTAATAATTATAGTATCATGTGTAATTAGTATATAAAAAGATTTGTGAACATACAAATGATTCTTGGGCAGCATACAAGTCAACTGGTGGGCAAAGGGCAGCAAGGAGATGCCTAAGTGTATTGTGAGTATCATGTGTTTCATAGACTAACCAGAAACCACTCAGAGGTCACCTAACAGCACTCCTACTATATATTTTTATGAAACTGAAAAAAAATCACAAAGGAAAAAGGAATGGAAACCAATTTAAATCACCATGCTGCAGAAACTAAATAGGTTTAAAAATGGCATTTTAAAGGGTTTTTTAGGGTGAGGGCATTATGATGTTTAGTGTGTTTTAACATAATTTTTGCAGTTTTTAATTATGAAATATTATATATACAAAAGCATTGAAACTATTATAATGAATACCTAGGTGCCAATAATTGAGCATATGAAATTAACATTATGGATATAAATGAAACCCCCTATTTATCTTCACATGTCCATTAGGGTCCCAACAAGAAACATGGTGACACACACAGTATGGGATCATTCCAGGAGCATCTGATGGAAAGGGGACTATTTACAAAGACCTGGGTATAAGAGAACTACAACGGATAGTGCAGAAACTTGGGATTAACAGCAACTAAACTATTACCACTCCTAGAACCAAATGAATAAGAAAGGGAGAGAAGCCTGGAATCCAAGACTAATCATGCAAAGCTGTCCACTTTCAGAGGAGCAGAGGCATCTTGTCAAGGGACCTAGTTAGTTTGAGGTGACCTTATAGAGAGGAAGCCAGAAAGATGCTCCCTTCTTCCTTCCTTCCTTCCTTCCTTCCCCTCTCTCTCTCCCTCCTTCCCTCTCTCCCTTTATCTCATCTTTTTCTTGATCCCCCATTATCTAAACCCATCATGAAGCTAGAGAACACAGAGGACCCAGTGATGCACTTCATACAGGTCAGCCTCCCCAGGTGGAGTAGGAAGGGTAGAGAGTCAACCGTCCACAGTGGTATCCCTCCACAGTGGCATCACTAATCTGAATTTGGTTATTCAATATTTCCATTCAAATCCACATACCTTTACTATACTGGTATATATCCATATGTACTATAGAGTATTATTTACTCTGGTAGTTAATTATTAGCTCAAAGCACATGGTAAGATTTGACTTCCCAGTCCCCTTCCAGTTCAGTGTGCCTTTGTGACTTGTTTTGGAAGATGAAATGTGAGTGAAAATGAAATGTGTCACTTCCAGGCAGGAATTTTAAGAACTCCCATAGAAGTCACTTTATCTCCTTCCCATTGTTGAAGTGATCAGTGAAGCATGTGACAAGATGAAGCTCATATCAGCCTGGGACCCAGAGTCACCCAAGAGCAGAGGCCCCAGATAATCTGTGCTGCACATATCATGGATTTAAGCCACTGAGATTTGGGAATGTTCATTAAAGAAGGATAACCTAGTTCATCCCAATGGATACATTTTGCATGATTTTAAACTTTGTAAAGGTGGTATCTGACCGCACTTATCATTCAGCAACTTTTTGACACTTTCGAGACGCATTCATGCTGATGGATATAGCTGTAGTTCATTCCACATATGAATATATGTAACTTACCTGTTCTCCCATCGACAGAACACTGAAGATACTTGTCATTTTTTGTTATCCTTAATAACACTAAAATGCACATTCGGGTACATGCCTTCTATTCAGATATGCAAGTGTGTCTCTAGGGGACATGCTGAGGGTAACGACATGTGTTTTAAGCTTTTCAAAAAAAGTACAGGTTAGGAGGAGATTTTGATCATGGTGAATAATCATTTCCATCAAAAGGGTTCTCAGAAATCTTTGCTCCTCAGGAGTGTTAATCCTGCCTCTCTCAGAACACTAAATTATAATATTCAAGAAAATTGTATTGTGAAATTGGCCTGACCTTGAGAACACTAAAGACATCTTTAAAAATTAAGAGACCCACCTTAGAGAACAATGGCTACACAAATTAACACCAATGACACTTCTGAAAATCACCTGAAACTAATATAAAATGGTATGTCAACTGAAATTAGCAAATAAATTTAAATAAATAAATAAATAAATAAATAAAACCAATGAGGAATTGATATGAAGAATATGCAAATATCTCAAACATTTACAATAGCAAAAAGAATAGGAAAAGGATTTAATATACAAAATTTATAAAGAACTTGTAAAACTCAACACCAAAAAAACAAACGATCCAACTAAAAAATGGGCAAAGGACCTGAGTAGACACTTCTCCAAAGAGGACATACAGATGGCCAATAGATGTACGAATAGATGTTCAACTGTCACTAATTATCAGAGAAATGCAAACCAAAACTACAATGAGATATCACTTCACACCTGTCAGAATGGCTATCATCAATAAATCAACAAACCACAAGTGCTGGCAAGGCTGTGGAGAAAAGGGAACCCTAGTGCACTGTTGGTGGGATTGCAGACTGTGCAACCACTGTGGAAAGCAGTATGGAATTTCCTCAGAAAACTAAAAATGGAAATGCCTTTTGACCCAGCAATTGCACTTCTAGAAATATATCTGAAGAAACCCAAAACATTAATTTGAAAGAACATAAGCACCCCTATGGTCATTGCAATGTTATTTACAATCACCAAGATATGGAAGCAGCCCAAGTGCCCATCAGTAGATGAGTGGGTAAAACAACTATGGGACATTTACACAATGGAATACTAATCAGCCATAAGAAAAGAAGAAAATGTTACTCTTTGTGACAGCATGGATGGACCTGGAGAACACTATGCTGAGTGAAATAACCGAGTCAGAGAAAGACAAATACCATATGATTTCACTCAAATGTGGACTCTATTGAACAAATTTAACTAACAAGCAAAATAGAGACAGACTCATAGATAGAGATCAGGCTGACAGCTAGTGGGGAGGAGGTTATGGGGTGCAGAGATAAAGCAAAAAGGAAGAAGCATTCATAGACATGGACAATAGTATGGTGATTGCAACAGGGAGAAGGCAAAAGGGATAAATGGTAATAGAAAAAATACAATAAAAATAATTTTAAAAAAAGAAGAGGG
>PVKU01016091.1:0-15820 GCA_004027475.1 Anoura caudifer | reverse complement strand
CTACCCTTCGCGACAGCATGGATGGAACTGGAGAGCATTATGCTAAGCGAAATAAGCCAGGAGGTGAGAGACAAATGCCATATGATCTCACCTTTAACAGGAACCTAATCAAAAAAACAAACAAGCATAATATAACCAAAGACACTGAAATTGAGAACAAGAGAGGAGAGGGATAGGAATATCCAGGGAAAAGGGGAAGCGATTAGAGCAACAAGTAGGAAAGACATATGGACAAAAGCTAGGGGGGGGGTGGAAATGGGAGGGAGCTGAGGAGGGCTAGAGCAGAGGGACGGGATGGGAGTAGAAAACAGAAAACTGTATAAGAACAACAATTAAAATAAAATTTAATTAAAAAATAAATAAAATCATCTTTAGTAAAAAAATAAAAATAAAAATAAATAAAATTTTTGTCTCAAATCATTTTTGATATTTTTTTTCAAATAAATGTTTAAACTTATTGCCTTACAGGAATTTTTTAGTACTTGAAAAAATTTATCGTGACAGTTTTAGATTCTTTAGAAAAACACAAATCAAAATAATAAGATTAGAGTAAATAGAGTAGATATTTTTAGGACAGAATTTGCAAGAACTAAATATACATAAACATTGCACTGAGGTCATTGTTTTCATTTTTGTCTTAATTTCAAAAAAATCTTATTTTACCCTGCTTTGGTTATATTTACTAGAATGAAATCTATGTTTGCATTTACTTCATTAAGTGAGAGAATGTTGGTAATGATATTAAAATAATGATCAATGCCAGTGAATTATCACATGCCTCTTACTGGGAAAGTTATTGATCAGAATTCTTGTACTTATTAAAAGTGTCTCAAAATTCTGCCAATTTTAAAGTAAAAATGTTATCAATTTCTCAATAATATATCCTATTTGTGATTGATTCTGGACACTAAACTCTTACAAAACCTGAAATAACTTCTCAAGGAGAGATTCTGATACAAAAATTATTGATTATTAGAAAAAATTTAGAGTAATCAAAATAGTTTTGAAAGAAAAACAGGAATATCTCCATGTTGAAAACAAATGCATGTTTCAAGAAGTACTTGGAAAGACTTGCTGTTGTTACAAACCTTAGATATAAAGAGAATATATACAATATCTGAATTACAAGGCCAGCATCCCATAAAAGCTGCATAGATATTAATTAGATTTGCTTGGAGAGAGAGAGAGAGAGAGAGAATCCAATTAGGAATTCAGAAACTTGTTTTAAAGAAATCAAATTTGTTGACTTCTAGTTATTACTATTTATCAATAGAAACCAACCTATTCAATAAATTATATATAGTATATTTTATATATATTATAAATATTATCATATATAGTAAAGTTTATATATATAATTTATATTAAAATTTATCTTAAATTTATATATGTATAATCTTTTAAGTATTTATATTCCCTTAGGCACCAGTAAATATCAAGTATTTTCTTGAGTTTTTTTATAGAGTTTTGACCTTAATATATTTAATACACTATGAGGTTAATACGAGTTCAAAATTTCAAACAAACTCTTCTGTGTTCTTTTGCAATTTTCCTCAATCTTCATACTGCTATTGCCATTTATGATCATAGGGAAGGATTCGGAAAAAAATTAAGTAGTAACTATCCATCTATTGCAAATCAGTCACAGTGTCCATGCAGAACAGACAGAAAAGAACCAGAGCCTAAAAATCCTGACATTTAAAAGGTCCTGACATGATCCAGAGACTCATGCCCCGTTACAAGACCAGGATAGTTCACTTTCACAATGAGGCTATTGTGTAGCTGTGCGCAAGTTTGTGTCAGAATATTTCCTCTTTGATTGCATGACTTGAAAGTTTAGGAGCTTGCTTTTAGACTTTCATTCTGTACTTCGAAATGGACTCTGTATCCATTTCAAATTATGGTCATTCATTAGGAAATTCTTTATGTTACTAGAAAGACATGCGCATTGATTAAAAATTATTTAAGAAATTGAATATTAAATAATGTTTCTACAAATAATATATTCTTGTTATTCATTTAAAAACCCATACTTCTGTATTCATATTCACATGGTTGCCATCTTGAAATGGAGTACTAGAAATGTGTCTCTGTATCTTCTCACCTGGTCATCAATAAAAGCATTATTAAAAGAATGTCATTTGTTTGTACGTATATTATTAGTAGTGTATCTGTCTATAACTATTTGGTAATTATTGGCTTCAAATAATTTATCTAATTAGAACAATTCAACTATGAAAAGAGCAAATAAGAGAAATGAACTAGCCAGGACCTAAAGAGAATGCATGATAAGGATACAGGACTGACCTGAAGGATCTCAGGGCAAAGATCCAGACCTCAAAGCTGGATTAGGCTATGACCTCATATGATATTTTCTGTGACCTCAGTTATTAAATACTGCAGTTTGGACTCTGACTCTGGTTTTGTTAGTCATTATTCAGTTCTCATTCCAGCATAAAACTAAGATTAATCTAACAGCAAACACAAGCCTCGTGGATGTGGTGGTGTGTAACTGAAATATGTATCTTCTGTGTTGCCCTTTCAGGTTTTTTTTTTCCTTTAGAATTAAGCTTATATGCCAAGAACATACACTCAAATCAAGAAACCCAGAAGGACAATGGTGCATTTCATGTCTTTAAATGGCAATTACAATGAACATTTGTAGACCTTGCCTGAATGTATCTTTGCCCATTGCTACCAGTGTACTTTAAATATGAGAGTAGTTATAGCTATGATATTTCCTTATGTGAGAATTCTGTAAAATAATGTGTGTGTACTTACACGGGGAAGCACACCTGTCATACCCACAGAGAGCCGCACGCTCTGCTGCCCCTTGTGTAAGGCACCGGTTCAGGGAGACACTAAAGTGCTGAATAATCCACACGGTAGAAGAATGACTAAATAATCATTTGTTTAGTAGGAACGTCACAGCATTAGACAAGCAAATTTCTTTATAATTATGATGACTGAAAGCATTGCTGTTTCTAAATGCCAGATTCCTGTTCTAATGAGAACATGTGATCGATCGGTTGAAGGTATCTATATAATGAGCATATTGCAGGCATTGTGTTTTCTGACCAAAATAATAACTAGGTGACAAATACCCATTTAAATAAATTCTAACAAGTGAAATTTCTGTTTAACATTTCATATGATACAAGTGTTTCATCTTTCTTTAGTCAACCCTTATTATGGAAGTCTGAATGATTTGCCACTGAAAATTGGCACAGGTAAAAGAGAAGTTCCAAGTCGTAGAAAAATTTTTGGAATTTGATTATTTTCACATAGTTCTATATATGTGCTACAAGAAGGAGGAAGAGAGAGAGAGAAAGAGAGAGAGGAAGTAATACTTTCCCTTAATTTCAGGAGGTAACAGTAAATGTTCTTATCTACTGCAACGGGATGTTCTCTATGGCACTTTTTATTTCCAATCATATAGTAGGTACTTTAAATGTACTTTATTTTAATTCATTTTTCTATCAACTATAAGTATTTTTAGGTAAAAAATTATGCTTATTTTTTAACTTCCACAATAGCTCTCTCTAGATGTTCAGGAAACTATATTATTGAATATTTCATGGATTATCCTGCAAAGCCCCTGATGGATCTGCTGTTCCAACAACAGGAAAAGAACAGTAGAGCAGAACTTGGCAGCACAGTCGAGGCCATGGAACTCGGATTACAAAAGGACCCACCCTATATGTCTGCAGTAAAGTATTGGTGGAACAAAAATTGTGCAGACTAGGAAACAAGAAAGGGCATGCTCCAGGAAATTCGCTCTTCCGGAACAAAGGATTTTACTTGAAAAATAAAGAAAAGTATAGTGTCTGCTGTTTAAAAAAATGTATTGCTGAATAAATAAATCTTTTAACATGTGATTCTACAGAGGCCTTAACATAAGGATTAAAATGTGCCTGGGCCCTCACCTGTATGACCTGGTTGGTTGGAGTGTCATCCAAGGGGCCAAAGGGGTCAGGCTCAATTCCGCTTTGGGGCACGCGCCTGGGTTCCAGGCCAGTTGAAGCATGTATGAGAGGCAACCAATGGAGGTTTCTCTCTTGCATGGATGTTTCTTGCCCTCCCTTCGCCTCTAAAAATCAGTGGACATGCCCTCAGGTGAAGATTTTAAAAAAAGAAAGAAAAGAAAAGAAAACGTGGCTGGAAGTCCCGAACATGAAACTGTAAAGAATGGGCAATCGGTAAGTTTGCCTATATGCAAGAAGTTAGAAAATTGATAGGGAAGAAGAACAAAAAACAACAGAGACTAAAGATTCCTAAATAAATTTTGAGAAGATATTACATGCAGTGTATTTACATATTTCTTAGAAAATAATAGAAACAGTCTAGTTAGCTCGGTTTGTGGCTGAGCTTATACTCTGTCAAACGTGTGCTTTCTTTTCTGCCTGGAAAGTCAATTTTCTTTTCATTTAGAAAGCAGGTTTGGCTAAAGGAACACAGAATACCAGATACGCAGGATATATTGAAAACAAGGTTTATTAACTTCACATTTTTTTCCTAGAAAGCCTTTATACTGTTGTGAAAAGAAAAAAATCCAATACATAACTTTGGGAGCACTTTTTATAAGCTTCTACCATGCGCCCTTCATTTGTCTCAGAAGGAAATTGAGTTTTGTATTGGAAAATGTTTCTGGAATGCATTCAGTTTCTACATTTCCTATGTTTTGAGCTGCAAATGTGAGATAGTATAATACAGCAACTCACTCTGAAGGTCATATGTGTATGTCTTAAAATTTGAAGACATTTATTTCATAATCACAGGTATGTGAATTAATTATAGATATCCATGGGTGAAGGAAACCACAGAAGATGGTTTAACTGGGAGGAAAACTTTCTAATTAATAATAGTTATAATATTTTTAAATGACACCAGATATGTTAGTTTCTATCTGAACAATGGGATTTTAGGTCTAGTGAAGTAAAGTATGTAAAATACAAGGTCTGACCAGAAGGAATCCAGCCATGTAATATGAAAAAACAGAGATATTTATCGAAGATGATACAAGACACAAGAAACATTGTACATAAGACAATGATGCCTCAGTCCCCTTTAAAGTAGGCACCTGGGGACTTCACACAGTTCTCCCAATCGCTATCAACGGCATTGTCATATTATCCTGAATCTCCTTCCTTTTCAAAGGTGGTTTTAATTTGGGAAAAGCCAGAAGTCACAAGGCACCAAATCTGGGTTGTAGGGGGACTGAGTCCCCTGGGTGATTTGATGTTTCAACAAAAATGTCTACATGAGACATAATGTATGAATGAGTGCATTGATGCAATAAAGCTGCCAATCACCAGTTGCCCACAGCTGAGGCCTTCTGAATCATCCAAATAGTTTCTGTGTAGGAATGCTCAATAATGCAAAATTTAATGGAGATTCTTTGCTGTACTCACACAGTCATTTTGAAGGTGATGGCTACACAGAACACATGCTCACCCAATAGCATCTAGTGCCCCCACTGACCAGTACAATGAAGTCACATTTTCACATCTGTGAATTCTAGTCCACTCTTCTTGGCTTCAGGTTTCATCAATGTTGTGCACAGCATTCTTGTTATATTAACAATGGCTTGACTTTTTCCCAGAAAGACCTTATATATTACCTATAGTTTACAAGTAAATGAGAAAGGCTCACTGAAACACTAGACCTGTGTATGGTTCTCTGATGTTTGAACCCTATTACCTGCAGAGCATTGTTTTGCAAAGTGAAATACATACAGTATTTTAGGGGATAATTAATGTTTGTGTGTTAATTTGACAAAATAAAAGGTGCATTGAGAGATACTAAAATCATAGACATGTTATTCCAAAAAGACAATAAATCTATTTAAGCAGAGTGGCAGATGATTTAAAGTATTTTTCTTACTTTTCTCATACATACTTTTCTTTCTTCTCTGCCTTTTTTCTTTGAATTGTGAAGGTTTTTTTTTTAATTCCACATAATCTCCTATATTGAATTTCTTGGCCATGCATTTTAGTATCACTATTTAAAGGATATGTGGGAGTTAGAATTTATCACAGTCAGCATTCATAAATATTATACATGTTCAGTAATAATGAAAGAAATTTACAACTTATAAATCCATTACTTCCTTTATAATCCTTTGTGTTATTACACATGTTTTATAACTTTTACCATGCATTGCTATTATTTTTGTAAGATTTCAATAATATTTAAATAGTCATTATATTTATTCACATATTTACTATTTCCACTAGTCTTCTTTACTACAGATCTGGGCTTCATTCTGGGGCCATTGTCAAAATGAAGGCATATCTTTTGTATTTTTGTATTCAACAAATTTGCTAAGCTTATGTTTGCTTGAAATATTTTTATTTAACCCTCAATTTTAAAGATATACTGAGTAATAATAAATAATAAATAAACTCAAACTAATAATACTAGGTTGAGTTTACCTTTGGCGCTTAGAAAATATTGTTACATTGTCTTCTGGCTTTACTGTATCTGCCACCAGGGCAGCCTTAATGTTTATCTTCTTCTTTCTGCCCTCTTAATGCACTGTGTATTTTTCAATGCTTTAATTTTTTTAACTTTGATTTCAGCAGCTTGCTTTTGTTGCACTTAGTTAGGGTTATTTCTATATTTATTATTTTTCAAATTCACTAAGTTATTGGATTAGTCATTTGCTGTCTTTCATCAGTTTTGGAAAATTTCCTGAGCTATGTTTTATCTACACTCCTTCTGGAATGCCAATCATATCTAGATTTCACAGTCTGATGTCTTTCCATAGGTCTTAGATACTCTAATCTTCTAAAAATTATTATTGTTTTTGTTGTCTGTACAATTTCTATTGACATTATTTTACTAATTCTTTCTTCAGCTGTATCTAGTCTTCCATTATTTCTATTCAAAGATTTTTTGAGCTTTATAAAAAACCTTTTTTAAAAATACAATATTTTACTTTCTAGTTGTAAATATTTTTTTGATTTTTGTTTAATTTTAGGCTTTTCTATTAAATTGTATTACTTTTGATTTTTCTTCTGAATATGATACATTTATTTACTTTATAATAAGTTTAATTAAAACATGTATAGAATCTTCCAGGCAAGATGGAGGCATAGGTAGATACACTTTGCCTTCTTGCACAACCAAAAGAAGGTCACCAACAAATTTAAAAATAAAAAATAATGAGAACTGTCAGAAAATAAACTATATGGAAGTCTGATAATCAAGGACTTAAAGAAGAACCATTCATTCAAACTGATAGAAGGGGTGGAGGTGGGCAGCTGAGGCAGAGAGAATGTTCAGCAAGATGATGGCTGGTGGATAGGGCTGTCCCATATTTGTGTGGATAATCCAGGGGGAACAACTGGGGAGTGAGACAGACAGCACAACCCAGGGTCCCAGCACCCAGGGGAAAAAAAGCCTCAAAACCTCTGGCTATAAAAATCTGTAGGGGTGACATGGTGGGAGAAACTCCCAGCCTCACAGGACAGTTCATTGGAAGATCCTAGAACATACACAAACCCACCCACTTGGGAGTCAACACCAGAAGGGCCTAATTTTCTTGTGGGTAGAGGAGGAAGTGACTGAAAGCCTTCCAAGAGCTGGTTAAGAGGCATTGTTCCCTCTAGGACCCCTCCCCCACAGACAGCCCAACAACACAGCCAACTGGGTTGCCCTACCCTGGCAGATACCAAAGGCTATGCCTCTTAAAACATCACAGTTGTGCCACAACAACAACAAAAAAACATGATCCTAATAAAAGAACAGACCAAACTCCAGACAAAATAGAACTAAGTGATGAAGAGTTCATCATTCAACCTATCAGACGCAGAGTTTACTGGTAATCAGGATGACCACAGAAATGGTTGAGTATGATCACAAAATAGAGGAAAAAGTGAAGGCTATGAAAAGTGAAATAAAGGAAAATGTACAGGGAACCAATGGTGAAGGGAAGGAAACTGGGACTCAAATCAATAGTCTGAAGGAGGAAATAAACATTCAAACAGAACAGAATGAAGAAACAAGAATTCAGAAAAATGAGGAGAGGCTTTGGAAGCTCCTGACAGCTTTAAGTGTTCCAACATCTCAATCATAGGGGTGCCAGAAGGAGAAGAGGAAGAGCAAGAAATTGAAAACTTATTAGAAAACATAATGAAGGAGAACTTCCCCAATCTGGGGTGGGGGAAAAGAGAGAGAGAGACTTCTAGGAAGTCCAGGAAACTCAGAGAGTCCCAAAGAAGTTAGACCCAAGGAAGCACACACCAAGGCACATCATAATTACATTACCCAAGATTAAAGATAAGGGGAGAATCTTAACAGCAATAAGAGAAAAGGAGAGAGTTACCTGGTACAAAGGAGTTCCCATAAGACTATCATCTGATTTCTCAAAAGGAGCCTTGTGGGCAGGAAGGAGCTGGAAAGAAACATTTGCAGTCATGAAAGGCAAGGACTTACATCCAAGATTATTCTATCCAGCAAAGCTTTCATTTAGAATGGAAGGGCAGATAAAGTGCTTCACAGATAAGGTCAAGTTAAAGGAGTTTATCAACACCAATCCCTTATTCTATGAAATGTTAAAGGAACTTATCTAAGAAAAAGATGATCAAAAACATGAACAGTAAAATGACAACACAACTATCAACAACTGAACCACACACACATACACAGACTCAAGCTAAGCAAAACACTAAAACAGGAACTTAATCACAGAAATGGAGATCACATGGAGCATTATCAGAGGGAACGATGAGGGGGGGAAGGGTACAGGGAATAAGCATAATTAGTAGGTTAAAAATAGACAGGAGGAGGTTAAGAACAGTATTGGAAATGGAGAAGCCAAAGAACTTATATATATGACCCATGGACATGAACTAAGGGAGGAGGAAATGTTGGTGGGATGGGGAGTTTGTGTGGCTCAGTGGATTGAGTGCCTGATTGCATACCAAAGGGTGGCTTGTTTGGTTCCCAGTCAGGACACATGCCTGGGTTGCAAGCCAGGTCACCAGTGGGTGTTGTATGAGAGACAACTACACATTGTTTCTTTCCCTCTATTTCTCCCTCACTTCCACTCTCTAAAAATAAAGAAATACAATCTTTAAAAAAATATGGCTGAAAATGTCTTTAAATTGCAAAAAAAAAAAAAAGATTTAAAAACTGAGAAATCTGCAACTATCACAAACCAAAAGAAAGCCACATCAAGACATCCTACTCAAAATTCAGAAAATTAAAGACAAAGAAAAAATCTGGTAAATGACCAGAGAGAAATAATGGTTTACTTATAGTTGAAAAACAATTTGAACGAGAGCTGATATCTTGTCAAAAGCCACTGAGGCCAGAAAGAAAATGGCACATAATTTTCCAAAAGTTTAAAAAAATAACTGTCAACACATAATTATATATTCATTTAAAATATTCAAGAAAACATGGAGCAGAATAAGTCATAACAGAAAAGTCTCAGTGTAGGTGAGATTTGAACAAGGTCTTAAAGCAGCTCATTAGTTAAAAAGCTTTTTTAGGGAGAATGAGCAGGAAGATGGATTCTGGTTTGCTTTGTATAATAGAGTTCAGATTTCAGTAGATGCTAATCAAAATTAACACCTTTCAATAAATAAATTACAAAGCAATTTTACAAAGAAAATAAATTTAAGAAGACAAATTATTAAGTTCTCTAAGAAAAATAAAATGATACAATAAGAATTATTGGAATATTAAGGGGAAAAGATAGTGAGAACACTACAGTGTGAAAATATTCAATAGGTTTTCTCTTTTATCTAGAATTTTAAAATGTTTGGTGATTGAAGCAAAAAAAAAATCATTTCACGTTTAATGTGGTTTGTAATGTAGGGGAAACTCTGTAGAAAGAAATCAAAGATTTAAAAAAATGAAGAAATACATTTTGTTTATGACTGAAAATGCATCCTAATAAAGATGTCAATTCTTGCCAAACTGTTATATAGGCTTAATAAATTCATTGAAAAATTACAGGAAAATATTTGTTATATATTAAAAAGATTATCCTAAAATTAATATAAAAAGTAGAGGAAACAGAATAGCTAAAACAACCTTTAAAAATAAGAATTAGTCATGCATGTTCTTGTTTCCTCTGTCAAATATTAATTGACTATAACCATATGGGTATATTTTGGGGCTCTCTATTCTATTCCAATGATCTGTGTCTGTTTTTATGTAATACCATATTGTTTTGATTACCATAGCCTTTTAATATAGTTTAATATTAGGTAGCATAATTCTTCCAACAATTATATTATTCCTCATGATCATGGTTGCTATTCCCAGCCTTTTGGATTCCATATATATTTTTAATTTTTATTGTATTTTCCATTACCATTTAGTTCCCTTAAAACATGCAATCACCACATTGTTGTCTATGTGCATGACTCCTTTTTTCTTTTTTTGCTCAATCCTTCCAAACCATCAACTGTCCCCTCCTTAACTGTCATCCTCCTCTCTTTATCTATGAGCCTGACTCGATTTTGCTTGTTAGTTTAGTTTATTCATTAGATTCCACATATAAGTGAAATCATATGGTGTTTGTCTTTCTATGATGGGCTTATTTCACTTAGCATAGTGTTCTCCAAGTCCATACTGTCATAAGAGTAAAAATCTACTTAGTGTATGGCCATATAGTGACCCATTGTGTAAATGTCTCATAATTGTTTTATCCACTCATCTACTGATGGGCTGCTTCCATGTCTTGGTGATTGTAAATAACACTGCAATGAACATATGGGTGATTATGTTCTTTTGAATTAGTGTTTTGGGTTCCATTGGACATATTCCTGGAAGTGGAATCACTGGGTCAAAAGACAGATCAATTTTTAACTTTTTAAAGTGTGTCTATACTGTTTTTCATAGTAGTTGCACCAATCTGCATTCCCACCAACAGTGGGGTTCCCCATATCCCACATCTTTGCCAGCATTTGAGAAAATTGGACAGATATGTACAGAAAAGTAACACTAGACTATCTCGTTACACCACATACAAGAATAAATTCAAAATGGATTACAAACATAAATGTTAGACCCAAAACCTTACAAATCATAGAAGATAACATAGGTAGCAAAATCTCGGACATTGCTAGTAGCAATATTTTATCAGATATTACTACCCAAGCAAGTGAAACAAATTAATAAATAAACAAGTGGGACTACAGTAAACTAAATTTTTTTTTTTTACACAATGGGAGAACATACCCACCAATACATCTGATAAAGGATGAATATCCCAAAATGTCAAAGAACTCACACAACTAACACACATACAAACAAAAAAATAACTGACCCAGTTAAAAAATGGGCAAAGGACCTAAATGGACACTTCTCCAAAAATGACATACAGATAACCTGTAGACATGAAAAGATGTTCAACTTTACTACAATCAGAGATGCAGATTAAAACCACAATGAGATATCATCTCACACCTGGCAGAGTGGCTATTATGAATAAACCATAAACATTTTTGAAATATTTGGTCTAGATTTAGAAAATATGTCATTGTTATCTTGATAGGAATTGCATTGAATTTATAGATTGCAGTGTGTATGGGCATTTTAAGGATGTTAATTCTTCCTATTAATGAACACAGAATGTGCTTCTACTTATTTGTATCTTCAATTTCTTTCTTCAGTGTCATAATTTTCTGAGCACAGGTATCTCACATTCTTGGTTAGATTTACTACTAGGTATTTTATTCTTTTTGAAGTGATTTTGAATGGGATTGTTTTCTTGGTTTCCCTTTCTGATAGTTCATCTTTAGTATATGAAAATATAACCAATTTATAGATATTAATTTTGTACCCTACTTTACTGAACTCATTTATCAGTTCTAGTTGTTTCTTGGGGGAATCTTTAGGGCTATATATATACACAGTATCATGTCATCTGCAAATAATGACAGTTTTATTTCTTCCTTTTCAATTTTGATGCCTTTTATTTCCTCTTCTTGTCTGATTGCTATGGATAAGACTTCCAATACTATGTCGCATAGGAAAGGTAAAACCAGGCATCCTTGTCTTTCTTCCTGATCTTAAAGGAAACATTTGAAATTTTTGCCCATTGAGTATAAAGCTAGCAGTGGATTTGTCATATGTGGAATTTATGATGTTGAAGCATACCCCCTCTATTCCCACTTTACTGAGTGTTTTTAGCATAAGTGAGTGCTGAATTTTATTAAATGCTCTTTCTGCTTATGTTTATATTATGTAGTTTTGATCCTTCATTTTGTTTATGAGGTGTACCATAGTTATTGATTCACATATATTGTACCAACCTTGTCTGTTCAATAAATGGTGTTAGGTAATTGAACAGGTACATGCAGAAAATACAACTAGACGATCTTCTTACACCACACAAAAGAATACATTCAAAATGGGTAAAAGACTTAAATGTTAGACCTAAAACCATAAAAATCTACCCATATAGGCAGTAAAATCTGAAACATAACTCGTAATAATATTTTTTCTGATGTATTTCCTCAGATAGGAGAGACAAAAGAAAAAATAAACAAATGGGACAACATCATACTAAAAGATTTTGCACAGCAAAGGAAATCATCAACAAAATAAAATGACAATCCACGTCTTGAAAGAAGACATACAGATGACCAATAGAGGTATGAAAATATGCTCAACATCATAAATCATCAGAGAAATCCAAATTAAAACCATAATGAGATATCACCTCATACCTGTCAGAATGACTATTATCAATAAATCAACAAAAAACAATGTTGGTGAGGATGTATAGAAAGAGGAACAATTTTGCACAGTTGGTGGGAATGCAGATTTGTACAGCCACAGTGGAAAACAATATGGAGATACCTCAAAAAATTAAAAGTGGAACTGCCTTATGACCCAGCAATTCCACTTCTAGTAATTTATCTGAGGAAAACCACAACATATTTGGAAGAACATAAGCACACTTATGTTCATTGCAATGTTATTTACAGTTGCCAAAATCTGGAAGCAGCCTAAGTGTCCATCAGCAGATGAGTGGATAAAACAACTACAGTACATAAACACAGAGGAATATTATTTGGCTGGAAAAAAAGAGGAAAATTTTACCTTTTGTGACAGCATGAATAGACCCTGAAAAACACTATGCTAAGTGAAATGAACCAGTCGTAGAAAGACAAATACAAAAAATAAAGACAAATACTGTGTGATTTTGTACATATTTGGAGTCTAATGAACAAACTGAAGTAAAAAACAAACTAGAGTCAGACTCAGAGAGAGAGCAGGCCGACAGCTAAGGGTTGGGAGGTTAGGGGGTGGAGGGACTGAGCCAAAAGGAAAAAGGACTCATGAACAACAGTTTGGTGATCTCAAGGGGGAGGGAGTTATAAGGAGGAAAAATGGTAACGGAAAAAGACAAAAGATTTAAAAAAAGAATTAAATGAGAGCAATTATTTTACCTGCTTCTAAAAGTAAATATATAGCCTCATTATTGCATTGTATTGTCTGAGAAATAGACACAGATCAATTGAGCAGACTAGGCCACCCTGAAAGAGATCCATACAAATACTGCAAACCGACTTTTGTCAAAGATGTAAAAAGGATTTAACTGATGAAGGTTGGATGCCTTTTCAACAAATAGCATTGGAGCAATGGGATATTCATTGCAGGGGAAGGGGAAGATGAACTTGACTTAAATCTCACATATTATATCAAAATTAACAAAATCAGCTTGGAGTGGGTTGCTCAGCTGGTTGGAGTGTTGCCCTGTACACCAAAATGATGTGGATTCGATCCCCAGTCAGGCTGCATATGGATGTCAACTGATCAGTGTTTCTCTCCAACATTAACTTTATCTACACCTCTCTCTCTCTTTCTCTGTGTCTCTGTGTTTTCTTTCTTTTCTATTTAAAAATCAATAAACATATCCTTGGGTGAGGATTAAAAAAATAAGAAAGTACATTCTAACTTTCTAAAAATGCTACACTGTAAAACCTTATAACACTGAAGAACATCTTCAGTATGATGAAGAATTCTTGGACATGACACCAAAAGCATGACCCATAAAGAAAAAAAATCATTGAAATATAAATAATTAAAAAACACAGTATTTTGCTTTGCAAAAACTCTGTTCTGGTAATTAAAATCATGATAGGGACCTGGAGAAAATATTTGCAAAATATGTATTTTTGACTTATATTAAATCTTGAAAAAAATTCATACTCAGAATATATAAGGAACACTCAAAACTCAATAGTAAAGAAACAAAAATCCAAATAGGAAAAGGACAAAACACATGAAGAAAGATTTAACCAAACAGGATAATGGATTGTAAGTACACAAAAATGAGACTGTCAAAAGATTTCATCATCAATAGACATTAGACTAGAAATACAAATTAAGATAATTTTAAGTTGTTAATATACATATTTTGTTTGTTTTTTAAAGATTTTCTTTCTTTATGTTTTAACATTTTTTATTGTTGTTCAAGTACACTTTTCTGCCTTTTCTGCCCAGCCTTTCCCGCCCAGCCTTTCCCACCTCCCTCCCCTGTTTCCAACCCCCCCCATTATTGTTCAGAGAGAGGGAAAGGGAGGGGAATAGAGAGGGAGAGAAACATCAATGTGTGGTTGCCTTTCACGTGACCCCTACTGGGGACCTGGCCTTCAACCCAGGCATGTGCCCTGACTGGGAATCAAACTGGTGACCCTTTGGTTTGCAGGCCCATGCTCAATCTACTGAGCCACACCAGTAAGGGCAATATGCATATTTTAGAATAATTTAAAAAATAATCACAACATGAGATGCTGGCAGGAGCTCTAGTACATGGTAGATGGTCATTAAAATGGTATAGACACATTGAATAAATTTGGCCAGTTTCTTAAAAAGTAAATGCAAACTTATTATTTCACCTGAGCATTTATCCAAAAGACAAAAAAAAATTGTGTCCACACAAAACTATACACGGTTGTTCATAGAAGATTTATTTGTAATAGTTAAAAACTAGAAACAACCAAAATGTATCCTCAGTAGGTGAATGGTTAAAGAAATTATGATATAGCCATATTATAAAATAACACTTTGCAGCAAAAAGAAACAAACTTCATACATGCAACAAAATGGATGAATTTCAAAGACATTATGATAAATAAATAAACAGCCTTAAGGGATCACATACTATATAATTCTATTTACAGGACATTCTCAAAATTTAAAAAAAAAAAGAGAAAAATGATTAATAATAGTTTAGGGATTGTCAGAATGAAGACAGTTGAGTGGAATGATAAACAGGTATCATGTGGGAGAACTTTATGGTGACAGAATACTTGTGTATCATAAATGGTGGTTACATAAATCTTCACCCATGATCAAATGACATGGAAGTGTACACAGTATTGACAGCATGGATGGAACTGGAGAGCATTATGCTAAGTGAAATAAGTCAGGTGGTAAAAGACAAATTCTATACGATCTCACCTATAAGTGGAACCTAATCAACAAAACAAACAATCAAGAAATATAGAACCAGAGACATGGAAATAAAGAATAAACTGACAGTGACCAGTTGGGGGAAGGGAGGGAGATAATGGGAGAAAGAAGGGAAAGGGTTGTCAAGGAACATGAATAAAGAATCCATGGACAAAGGCAATGGGGCGGGGGGGGGGGGGGGGGGGGGGGGGGGGGGGGGGGGGGGGGGGGGGGGGGGGGGGGGGGGGGGGGGGAGGGGAGGGGGGGGAAAAAGAAATGGGGGGAAGTGAGGACAACTATAATTGATGAAAAATAAAAAAGGAAGTGTACACAGTATTGTAACAATGTAAAACTCCTAATTTTGATAATGTACTATAAAAATATAAAATGTAAC
>PVKU01016090.1:0-15806 GCA_004027475.1 Anoura caudifer | reverse complement strand
GTTTACAGCAATCTAAACAAACAGTGAACTTATAGATGAAGGGTTTAGATGCTCAAGGTGAGGTGAAAAGAGAAACAATAGAATGTGGGCTTTCTCCACACTCGTTTTTCCCTTGTGCAAGCTGGATGGAACTGGCCCAGAGGCTGAATGGGACACTGGAGCCTTATGGTGAAAGGAGCCACCCACACCCAGGGTCCCCGTGGGCACTGTTACAGAGGAGAAGGCATAAGCTTTTATTCTGTTTAATCTCTTATACATTCTGAGATCTATTTGTTACTATAGTATTTGCTATCTTATACTGCACTATTTGTTATCATTTTTCCAGGGTATTGAGTAGACTTCAGTCACAGAAGTTACTGAGTTATTGAGTGGTTATGGATGAGGGAGAGCTAAGAGTGTCAAGGGTGATACCTGAAGTCCAGAGCAATTTTATTAATTACTCTGAGAGGTCATCATTTTCCCCTTAAATTTAATATTTTTAAAAACTTATTATTATATCAATACAATATTTCAAACATATGAAAATAGACAGATAAAATAAAACTTTCCTATTTATATTTTATATTGCATATGCATACATTTAAAAATACATTTTTGCGTGTTTTTAAAAAGATTTTATTTATTTATCTTTAGAGGGTAAAGGAAGGAGAGAGGGAGAGAAATATCAATGTGTGGCTGCCTCTTATGCATCCCCTGCTGGGAACTGTCCTGCAACCCAGGCATGTGCCCTATCTAGGAATCAATCTGTGATCCTTTGGTTCTCGGGCCCGCGCTCAATCCACTGAACTACAACAGCCAGGGCCAAAAATGCATGTTTTATATTATGTAATTTATGTATTACAGTTCAATTACATACCCACTCCAAATTACTTTAACAATACACTGTGCTCTTCAGCTAATCCAAAAAGGAGACAAACATATAGCTTGATATCAATTCTACATTGTTCAAGTGTCTTACTTCCCCTGCTAGAACCCTCATTCTGAATCAAAATTCAGTCCTTTCGTAAAAGTCTCAGGTTTGAGGCTTGTAATTCTAGATCATTTCATCTATTTCCATAACTTTGCCTGTCAACTCCACTCTCAGATCCATGCTCTGTTAATGGTACTCCAAAGTTTCATATCTCTCATTCTTCTCCTTATTTGGATATCTCCTTTAAAACATGACCTGGAGGAATTAGCTTTTCTTAAATTACACTCTTGTTCATTATTTTCATTAAAAGCTCTAACTTATTTTTCTTTTAGCAGCTCAACTTCAAAACCTAGAAGACACCTTCTGACTGTTTCAAACCCTTTCTCTGATCATTCTAATACCTGGGTCACCTGATGGTTGGGTCCATTAAATGTCTTTTCTCTTACATCATAATTAAAATGGCAAAATTCCAGTACAAACAGAGAATCTCAAAGCCAGCAAGGAAGAAACAGGAAGTAACATACAAGGGAGCCCTGATGAGGCTAGCAGCTGACTTCTCAAGGGAAACACTACAAGCCAGAAGGGATTGGAAAGAAATATTCCAAATGGTGAATAACAAAGGCCTGCAACTGAGATCACTCTACCCAGCAAGTCTCTCAATTAAAACGGAAGGTGAAATAAGGAATTTGCCACACAAAAGAAGGCTCAAAGAATACACCTCCTCCAAATCAGCTCTGAAAGAGTTGCTAAAGTATCTGCTTTAAGAAGAGGAAAAAGAACAGTGGGAGAGAAAAGAACAAAGATACAGAGGGAGTAAAATGGCAATGAAAAAGTACCTATCTATAATAACCTTAAATGTAAATGGTTTAAATGTTCCAATCAAAAGACAGAGTAGCTGAATGGATAAGAAAACATGACCCACACTCATGCTGCCTAGAAAAGATGCCCTCAGAACAAAAGACCTACACAAACAGAAAGTGGAAGTTTGGATAAAAACATTCCAAGCAATGGACAGGAAAAACCTAGGGTAGCAATACCTATATCACACAAAATAGACTTCAAAGCAAGGGCGATAAGAGGAGACCCAGAAAGACACTTCATAATATTCAAGGGATTAATCCATCAAGAAGACATAAAGATTATAAATATATATGCACCCAACATAGGAACATCCAAATATCTAAGAAAAATCTTGGAAGACTTCAAGAAAGTTAAAGGCAACAACACAATTATAGCAGGGGGTTTTAACACCCCACTGTTAAAAATGGGCAATCTTCCAAACAAAATATCAACATAGATATTGCAGCAATTAACATTGTCCTAGATCAAATGGACTTAAATGGTATATATAGAACCTTTCATTCCAAAGAAGCAAAATACACGTGCTTTTCAAGTGCACATGGGACATTTTTAAACATAGACCACATGGTAGGACACAAAACAAACCTGACCAAGTTGAAAAAAAATTGAAATCACATGAAGCATTTTCTCCAATTACAAGGGAATGAGACCAGAAACCAACATAAAGGAAAAACTCAAAAGCACTCAAACTCATGGAGATTGAATAGCATGCTATTTAACAACAACTGGGTCAAGAACGAGATTAAGAAAAACTCAAAAAGTTTCTGAAAACAGATGAAAATGAACAGAAAACAACCCAAAACTTATGGGACACAGTGAAAGCAGTCCTGAGAGAGAAGTTCATAGCAATACAAGCCTACCTAAAAAAGATAGAAACATTTCAAATGAACAACCTAACCCTACACCTACAAGAACAGGAGGAACAACAACAAAGACAACCCAGAACAAATAGAAGGAATGAAATAAACAATTTCAGGACAGAATTAAATGGCATAGAGACTAAAACAACAATTCCAAGGATCAATAAATACAGGAGCTGGTTCTTTGAAAAGATAAACAAAATTCATAAGTCATTATTCATAAGCATATTCATCAAGGAAAAAAGAGAGAGGACCCAAATAAACACAATCAGAAATGAAAGAGGAGAGATTACAACTGATACCACAAGAATACAAAGAATTGTAAGGAATTACTATGAAGAACTGGAACTACATACCAAGAAATTTGAAAACCTAGGTGAAATGGACAACTTTCTAGAAAAATATAATCTTCCAAAACTGAATGAAGAAGAAGCAGAAAGCCTGAACAGTCCTGAGCTGGCAAAATTGAAGAAGTAATTTAAAAAACAGCCAACACACAAAAGCCCTGAACTGGATGCTTTCACGGGAGAATTCTACAAAGCATTCAAGGAAGAGCTAACCCCAGTCATTCACAGAATATTCCAAAAAATCCAAGAAGATAGAAGACTCTCAGACACTTTTTATAAAGCCAGAATCATCCTAAACCCAAAACCAGATAAAAACATAACAAAGAAAAAAAACTTCAAGCCAATATTGCTCATGATCACGGATACTAAAATCCTCAACAAAATATTGGCAAACCACATCCAGCAACACATTAAAAAGATCATACACCATGATCAAGTGGGATTCATCTCAGGGATGCAAGGATGGTACAATATTCACAAACTAATAAACATAATACATCACATAAACAAAATGAAAGTCAAAAATCACTGATTTGCAATAGATGTAGAAAAAGCATTTGACAAGGCACAGCACACATTTATGACTAAAACACTCAGCAAAGTGGAAATAGAGGGAGCATTCCTCAATGTAATAAAGGCCATATATGAGAGACCTACAGCCAACATCATATTCAATGCGTAAAAACTAAAAGCTTTCTCACTAAGATCAGGAACAAGACAAGGATGTCTGCTTTCCCGACTTCTATTTCAATATAGTGTTGAAAGTCCTAGCCACCTCAATCAGACAAGAAAAAGAAATAACAGGCATCCAAACTGGAAAGGAAGAAGCAAAACTGTCATTGCAGATGACATTATAGTGTAGATAGAAAATTCTATAGGCTCCACCAAAAAACTATTCAACCTAATAAGTGAATTCAGCAAAACAGCAAGACACAAAGTTAATATTCAGAAATCAAAGGCATTATTGTACACCAAAAATGAAATATCAGAAAGAGAAATCAGGAAAAAAATCCCATTTGATATAGTAACAAGAAAAATACAGTACCTAGGAATCAACCTAATCAAGGAAGTAAGAGACCTATACTCAGAGAACTATGTGACACTGAAGAAAAACATTGAGGAAGATACAAACAAATGGAAGCATGTACCATGTTCATGGATTGGAAGCTTTAACATCATCAAAATATCCATACTTCCCAAAGCAATTTATGGATTCAATGCAATACCTATAAAAGTACCAATGACATATGTCACAGATATAGAACAAATATTTCAGAAATTTATATGGAACCATAAATGACCTCAAATAGCTGTAGCAATTTTGAGAAAAACAAAACAAAGTAGGAGGGATCACAATAGCAGTTTTAAACTGTATTATGAGGTCACTGTAATCAAAACAGCCTGCTATTGGCATAAGAACAGACACATAGACCAATGAAACACAACAGAGAGCCCAGAAATAAACCCAAGTCTCCATGGTCAAATAATATTTAAGAAAGGAGGCAGAAGCATAAAATGGAGTAAAAATAGCCTCTTCAACACATAGTCTTGAGGGATCTGCAAGGCTACATGCTAAAAAAATGAAACTCGATCAACAACTTACACCATATACAAAAATAAATTCAAGGTGGATAAAAGCTGAACTATAAGTCATGACACCATAAAGGTCCTAGAAGAAATCATTGGTCCATAAATCTCAGATATTTCACACAGCAATATTTTCACCAATATGTTCCCTCTAGTAAGGGACATAAAGGAAAGAATAAAAAATAGAATCTCATCAAAATGAAAAGCTTCTGCAGGGCTAAAGAAAATAGCATTAAAATGGAAAAGAGAACCAATGGTAGGGGAAAACATATTTACCAATGATATCTCAGACAAGGGTATGATGTCCAAAATATATAAGGAACTCACAAGACTCAACTCCAAGAAGACAAACAACCTAATTAAAAAATGGGCAAAGGACTTGAACAGACAATTCTCCAAGGAGGACATACAGAGGATCCAGAGACATATGAAAAGATGCTCAGTACCACTAGCCATCAGAGAGATGCAAACTAAAACCACAATGACATACCACTTCACAGCAGTGAGAATAGCCAACATGAACAAATCAACAAACAGCAAATGCTGGAGAGGATGTGGAGAGAAGGGAATGCTAGTGCACTGTTGGTGGGAATGCAGACTATTGCAGCCACTGTGGAAAACAGTATGGAATTTCCTCAGAAAACTAAAAATGGAACTGCCTTTTGACCTGGAAATTCCACTGTTGGGATTATATATTAAGAACCCTGAAACACTAATCCAAAAGAACCTATGAACCCCAATGTTCATAGCAGCACAGTTTACGATGGCCAAGTGCAGGAAGCAACCTAAGTGCCCCTGAGAAAATGAGTGGATGAAAAAAGTATGGTACATTTATACGATGGAATAACATGCAGCAGAAAGAAAGAAGGAGCTCCTACCATTTGTGACAGCATGGATAGAACTGGAGAGCATTATACTTAGTGAAATAGTCCAGGCAGTAAAAGACAAATACTTACCTTTAAGTGGAACCTAATCAACAAAATGAGCAAGGAAGCAAAATATAACCAGAGACACTGGAATTAAGAACAAACTGACAGACCAGAGGGGAGAAGGAAGAGGATAATGGGCGGGGGTAGGGTTAAGGGTTTACAGGAACATGTATAAAGGACAATGGACAAAAACAACGCCGGGTGGAAAAAGAAGAGGGAGCTGGGGATGGCAGGTGTGGTGGCGATGGGTGGTGAAAATAGGCAGAAAACAGTACTTGACCAACAATAAAGTTCAAAAGTATTTAATAAAATAAAATAAATAAAATAAAAAGTGGAAACTAAAAAATATATAGATATATTACAGAGACATTGTAAGATATCTTGATGTACCAGCGACATTTACATCAAGAACAATCTGACAGTAACCAGAAGGAAGGTGTGAGGCGATAAAAGATTGGTGGGGGTAAGGGTTTTCAGGAACAAATACAAAGGACACATGGACAGAACAAAGAGGGGTGGGATCAGGGGTCGGTGGTGGGGATGGCTGCAGTGGGAGCAAGGGAGCAGTAGAGGGTGCTCTCTGTACTTGAACGACAATGAAAAAAGAGAAAAAGAAAAGAAAAAAATAATAAAATAAATCTCTTTTGTCTTGAGAATGGCTCTTTTATTCCAGTTTCTTTATATGTCTAGTAATTTTTTTTTATTTCTAGACATTGTGAATATTATATTATGGAAACTTTGGATTTTGTTTTCTTTTTCAAAAAAATAAACGGGTTTTTGTTGGTATACTTCTACATTTCAGCAGGCAAAACTTGGCTGAAATCAAACTAAAAACTCTTTCTTTGTGGCAATCACTCAAATCCCAGTTTAATTCTTTATCCTTAGCTGGACCTCATTTCATGCATGAGTGATTCGGGGGTCATTAAAGTGAGAAAACATGGCCCTGAAGAATTTAAGAAACTTGCACAGGTTCACACTGCTAGAATTCAATCCCAGCTACCTGACTCTAGTCTTTAAATAACGTATGATCTTTAGTCACCATGCTATACCTCTCCAGATATAGGACTGAAAAAAAAAAAAAAGATAAAGGGATCTTTGGAGAGTCTGGTGTGGTCAAACTGTGGAAGCATGAGTGAATATGAGCTCTCTTTATGTTTTACTTCTTCAAATTCTAAGCAAAGAGGAAGTGGTATACAAAGGAATTGACACAGATCACTTGTCTCGTTCCAACTCCTGCATTACTCTCTTCCCAATTTCTGTCCATTCAGCTGTCCCAGTTGCCATTCCCCTTTGGCAAATGAATTCTGAGTATCAAACACCAGTGTTTCAAGTTGTATTACATGTTCTTCTTATAGGACCAGTTCACTCTTTTCTTTTTGCTCATTGTAGAAAAAAGATTAATTTAGACTTCTTTTAGCATGGAATTATGTGGCTATGTGTTGAATACAATGGAATAATACATATAATACATATAAATGTTCAGATTATTGCATAAGGGCATATCATGCCAGCACTGCTAGAACACACAAGGAAGTGGCCAGTGTCCCAAGGGGACCCCAGAATAACCCGCATTCCCAAGAAGGTCACATTCTGTGCTTCTTTATTCTCTGTGTCCTTGATTAGATGAACTGGGAGTAGAAGGGCAATTATGTGATCATTTCTCCAAGATTAAAAAAGAGATTTCATTTGCTGGGTGTCTTTTAGCTTTCACCTGCCTCATAGATCTCTCCATGAAACACCTGCAAGGACAAGATTCACCTTGCTCACTTCTGCCATGATGAGGAATGCCCTGATCCTACTCCTGATCACCCCACACAGAAAAGGCTACATATATTACAAGTGGGGCTATACCAACAAAGCTTCAACTTGCACTATGATTATTATGTCAAGAAGACAAGATGGTAAAGTACTCTCTGAGCCAACAGTGGCTCACCTCATCTGGCCCTTTTCATGTGCTGCAGGCCTCTATCTGTGCCTCCCTGAAAAGTCCCTGGAAGATATCACAAGGCTAAATGAATCAACCAAAGCAATTTAGCTGCTTTTCTGGTGAATGAACTACTACCACCCCGCTGGGACCACAGACATGTCACAGGTCCCTAACTCATTAGCCTCTCTTGGACCAGCTCACAGCAGGGACACCACACTGTGCTCTCAGTCCTCTTGGGTTTTGGGTGCTTTACAGAATTAATTATCTTTGATTTAACAGATCTTGAGAACGGCCCACCTACAGCTAAGAATAGCAGAATTTTCACTCCCAGGACCTTGATGAAATTACAAGAATGCCTTTCTCATGGGTTGTATGAGCAAATAAAAGAGGCAGACACTAGCAGCATATTCTGACATACAAAGAAAAGGAATGTTACCTGGCTGTCATTCAGTTCTGTTCAGTGTTCTGTGAATGTAGCTTCCCAGGATGACATACACTGGCATGATCACAATCTTAACACAGAGCTCTTGTCCTGTTTTCTCAGCTTGGACAAAAATAAGAAGTCATCTAATACTATGATGCAAAAGGATAAAATTGAACAGGTGCAGTGATGGCAAGAGACATTCTTCAACACATTCAGAGTGTGAAGCATATTTCCTTTTCATGCCTTTAAACAAAGCTCCCATCACCTCCTTCTGGCCATCCACAGCTGGAGAGATGTGCATGAAGTAGACAGAAGCCTGCCAGTAACACCCTCAGCAACTGGCAAGAACAACCAGGTAAGGACTAGGATACATGGTACACACATGATGCCATTCAACTTCTTTGTTTCTCCCTCTATTTTCTTTGCCTGTCCTACCTTTAGGTCAACTGGGAGCCTGTATCTCACAAATAGTCCTATTCCAACAATGATGTTACTGTGCTGCTTGAGTGACCAAAAGAGACAGAGGCCCATGTCCATAAAAGCTCACAGACAATGAGAGGCAGGTGCCATCAGGAGAACAGAGTACAATCAACAGTGACTTCTCTTCAAATAATTCCACAATGATTCCTTTCAACCCCTAGCCTTTGCAGGAGACACACATGCACAAAATGTGAACAGCACCCTCATGGCCTCACACTACATTAAGAAAGTAAATGGATGTGAGTGCAACCAAACAAATTTCTCAGCTGTTTATGGAATCTCCAGAAGAGAGAGGCTGCTCTATTCTGCATTGTCTTTTATTTTGTACATTTTAAATTTATTTTACACTAAGTAGTATATTCAAATAGTGTAAACTTCACACAATATTGTACACCTAAAAGTAATATAAACAATATAAGATGGTATATACCACTCTACTTTAAAAAAAAAAAAACACAATGTGAGAAAATTGTACTCAAAACTACACATGAAAATCTCCCTCCTCCCACAGCTCGTCTACCCAGTTGCCATACATCTAACAAGTAATCACTGTTATGGGCTTCCTGTTTACTCTCAAAATTTTTTATTGCTTATGCTATTACAGTTGGCCCCACTTTTTTCCCATTTGTCCACTTTTAACCAGCCTCTTCTCCCCCACCTTAGGCCATCACCAAACCATTGTCCATGTCCTTGTGTCATGCATATATGTTCTTTGACTAATTTTTAACAAACATACTAATCAACAAAATATATGTTAGTTTGGGAGGTGGGATTAAAATGTTTATGTTGGAACAAGCATGGGAATAGGAATAGGAATAGGAATAGGAATAGGAATAGGAATAGGAATAGGAATAGGAATAGGAACAAGAACAAATATTCCCAAATATGGGAATGTCCTGATCACTCAGTTCCCCACCAACACCTTCTTCCCTCTGTTTTTACCCTGGTAAATTTCACTCCTTTGCTCTGGATGTTTCTTTCCTCATCAGTGGGAAACACAGGTTCTCTAAATTTCATTTCCATTATCAAATTGAACCTGAGTCTAGGAAGCATCCAAGTGAAGTTGACCAAAAATTATGATCAACCACAGAAAATTTATGTGTTAATACAACACTCACCTAATATAAAACATAAGAACAAATTTGTCTTGAGTGGTAGGATTCATAGTTGATCACAAGCCTGGAAAAATGCCCCTTGTCTCCATAGGAAAAGGAAGGACACTGCATTGAATGAGTTTGATGTTTTGATAAAGTACTTTGTATTCAAAATGTGAAACATGGCCTAAAATTAGGGACTAAACTGTAGCAAATGAGGAAAGTAGTACATAAGGTCTCTGGTCTGTGACTGAGGGAGCTAAGAGGAAAGCTGGTGGGGGAATGAGGGCCAAGGTTTCTGTGTCTGCTGAGCCAGAAATGGTCAAGAGGCAAGGTTGAGGAGAGTGGAGTTTCTGAAACCTTTTGATCTGCCTTAGTCAATAGACCCCTCTCCTGAGTGAGGGAGAGGTGAGGGTCAGCTTTGGGCAGTGGAAAAGGCAACAGCTCTTGAGGCCAGGAAACTACAGAAGTGATTGTATTCATAAGGGCTATTGGGAGAGGTCAACCAATGCAGCCATGTACTGACCCCCACTAATCCACCCACTTCACCTAGAGCTAGCCCTGTGGGGTATGGAGAGTACAAAGTCTAATGAACACAGGTCCTGAGTAGCATGGAGACCCTTGAAAGAACATGGGGGAGACACCATCTATTATGATCATATTTGGGCCAGTTGCACACAAGTGGGTGATGTTGGTGATTTTAGTTGCTAGCAGACAAGGTATGGTGATTTATGGAGACCACATGGAGGGTGGAGAGCATGGGTCTTTGAACTCAATGACTGAGCCTACATCCTGTTCTGCTTATGCATGATGTGACTTAGGGTTAGTGATCGTCCATTTTTCTATTGTGGGTAATGTTCCTTACTTATTATTATTAAATAATTAATAAATTAATAATTTACTTAAAATTATTAATTACTCCTTCAAGAATATTAAATCAGTCTATAATGTATGTTAAAATCAGCTTTCCACTTTTTTGCCTGCTTTTTTTTTACTCATGTGTGACTTTTCCCATTAAAAGGAGAAAATTTTAATTTAATTTGATGAAACCAATTGTCTTTCCTGTTAGTGTTCCTTCAATTTTTTTAAATTACCCTTGTCCTGATATCAAATAACTATTGTGCTTTATTTTCTTCTGGTTGCTTTAGTTATATCTGTAGATATAATCCTTTAGTTACCTGAAATTCATTCAGCAAACACTGTGAGGAATGAATCTAAATTAATTTGTTTGCAAAGAGTGAACTAGCTTGACCCAGCACCATTTGTTCAATCCCTCTCCCCTTTCCTACCACTTGGCAATGCTGCCTTCAGCAGACCAAAACCTGATGTGTATTGTGCTCTGTTTCTGGGCTTCCTATGTTTTCCTTCGGTGAAGTTTTTCATGAGAGGAGAGCAGCATGCAACATGCCCCGGGATACCTGCAGACCAAAGGAAGACAGTTTGGTGAGAGATATCAATGGTCAGTGAATGAATAGTAGACAAGATGCCATTGTCACCTGGGGAGTGGTCATTTCAGGGGGTGCAACTAGGGCTGACAGATTCATAGGACCCTTTTTACTTTGGAGAGAAATAATTAGCACAGGGTGGGGGACTGAATCTGTGGGTCAATTCCTCAGCTGAAACAATGCACCATTCTCAGTATTTCACCTAGAAAGAGTGCATGTGCTTTGTTTGACAACTTTATGCCTCTGTAACCATGTTTTGTACATATTCCTGTGGCCAGGAGTCCATTAAATCAAAGCTATATGTGAGCGTACTAATAAAAAGCTTCAGGCTGTTTCGTATGCCCGATGTTACTTCTACCCAACTTTACTGTCTCTTCTTTCTATTCTAATAGGATTTTTTATTCACATGCTGGGCACTCACCAAGTATCTATGTTGTATCAGGCTTATGATTAATGCTTCATTTCTTTTTTTAATATATTTGATTGATTTTGCTATTACAGTTGTCCCATTTCTCCCCCATCATTCCGCTCCACCCTGCACAACCCCTCCTACCCACATTCCCACCCTTTAGTTCATGTCCATGGGTTGTAAGTTCTTTAGCTTCTACATTTCCCACACTATTCTTGCCCTCCCCCTGTCTATTTTCTACCCACCATCTATGCTACTTATTCTCTGTACCTTTTCCCCCTCTCTCCTCCTCTCACTCCCCTGCTGCAAACCCTCCATGTGATCTCCATCTCTGTGTTTCTGTTCCTGTTTTAGCTGTTTGCTTAATTTGCTTTTGCTTTAGGTGTGGTTGTTAATATCTGTGAGTTTGCTGTCTTTTTACTGTCATATTTTTTATCTTCTTTTTCTTAGATAAGTCCCTTTAACATTTCATAGAATAAGGGCTTGGTGATGATGAACCCCTTTAACTTGACCTTATCTGAAAAGCACTTTATCTTCCCTTCCATTCTAAATGACAGCTTTGCTGGATAGAGCAATCTTGGATGTCTGTCCTTGCCTTTTAAGACTTCAAATACTTCTTTCCAGCCCCTTCCTGCCTGCAAGGTCTCTTTTGAGAAGTCAGCTGACGGTCTGATGGGAACTCCTTTGTAGGTGACTGTCCCCTTATGCCTTGCTGCTTCTAGAATTCTCCCCTTCATTTTAATCTTGGCTAATGAAATTATGATGTGCCTTGGTATGTTCCTCCTTGGGTCCAACTTCTTTGGGACTCTCTGAGCTTCCTGGACTCCCTAGAAGTCTATTTCCTTTTCCAGATTGGGGGAGTTCTCCTTTATTATTTGTTCAAATAACTTTTCCACTTTTTGCTCTTCTTCTTCCCCTTCTGGTACCCCTATAATTTGGATATTGGAATGTTTAAAGATGTCCTCGAGGTTCCTAAGCCTCTCCTCATTTTGTTGAATTCTTATTTCTTCATTCTTTTCTGTTTGTTTGTTTCTGTCTTCCTTCTGGTCCACTCCATTGATTTGAGTCCCAGTTTTCCTCCCATCTCTATTGGTTCCCTGTGCGTTTTCCTTCATTTCACTTATTGTAGCCTTCATTTGTTCATCTAATTTGTGACCAAATCAGCCAATTCTGTGGGCATCATGATCACCAGGGCTTTGAACTGTGCATCTGATAGGTTGGCTATGTCTTGGTCGCTTAGATGAATTGGCTCTGGGGCTTTGATTTGTTCTCCCATTTGAGCCATTTTCTTTCTTTCTTTTTTTTTTTTTTTTTTTGGTCTGGTTGTGGCTCTTATGTAGTGAGGAGTGGAGCCTTAGGTGTTCTCCAGGGCAGGCAGCCCAGTCCCTGGGATGTGACACTGTATGTGGGGTCTGGGTCAGAGAGGGAACAATGGTGCTTGCTCTGTTCTCTCTCAGGTTCCAGTCCCTTCCACTGCTTCCCCTTCACCTGGATTATCTGCATATGAATGTGGGACCACCTGGTCAGCCAGCCACCTTGGGCAGCCTCACTGGGTCTACACCATTGCTACCCTGTGTCCAGGGTCTGCTAGCTGCTGCCTGTGTACCTGGGGTCTGTTAGCTGCTGCTACCTGCATGCCCAGGTCCACCAACCTCCACTTTTTCCTGCCACAACTCCACCCCTCTTACCAGTAGGGATGAATGGTTGTTGGACTTCCATACAGTTCAATTTTCTATCAGTTCTGGTTGTTTTCTTGTTTCTAAATCTTTGTTGTTCTTAATTTTGGTTGTGTGAGGAGGCACAGTGTGTCCACCTACGCTTCCATCTTGGCCTGAAGTCAATGCTTCATTTCAAAGATGAACAAGACAGGGAATTTCTCTGCCTACTCTCAAGGTGTTCACACCAGTGAGAGTGTGGAGGAATGAACAAATAAGTCAGTAGTCACCATCCAGAGGGACACCTGCTCTGATTTGGAAGGCACAAGGGCATGAGGGGCATGAACTTGAGTTTGTTGTAGGTGGATAAGTTGGAGAGGGCTTCCTAGAAGTAGCATCTATGCTAATGTCACAAGTTTAGCTAGATGGATGAATGAGAGAGGGAAGACTATTTCAGCCAAAGGAAATAAGATGGGTGGAGTCTTAGGATGGATTGTCATACTGTCCACATGAATACCACAAGAATTATGCCAATAAACACCTCCACCCTCCCCTGAAATGAGTGCCTTATGTTGATGCTTATATAATAAATGTAAAAAAAAAAAAAAAAACACCTCTCTCCCATTAAAAACAAATCTTTGGTTTCCCATAGTATCAACCACAGGAACTTGCAAATATTCCATTGGACTACATAAAACTGCTATTTTTAAAGTTCTCAAGCAGTTAAATGTTGGATATTTTATATGATTCCACCTCATACAAGAAGATCAACATTGGCATGTTGAATAAGTTTCAGAGTTCACAATCCAAGGCTTGTCAACCTCATTCAGTTATCCCCACTTTCTACTTACAGATAAATGGGATGGAAAAACCTAACCAGCATCTCCGAATTTTTCCTCCTGGGGCTCTCAGAGCAGCCAGAGCAACAAGAAGTCCTCTTTGGGCTGTTCCTGTCCATGTACCTGATCACAGTGGCAGGCAACCTCCTCATCATCCTGGCCATCATCACTGATGCTCAACTCCACACACCTATGTACTTCTTCCTGGCCAACCTCTCCCTCACTGACACTGGTCTTATGTCCACCACAGTCCCCAACATGCTAGCAAACATATGGATCCAGAATCAGGTCATCTCATATGCAAGGTGTCTATCACAACTATATTTTTTTATACTGTTTGGGACACTGGAGGCATTGCTCTTAGCAGTCATGGCCTATGACCGCTATGTGGCCATATGCCACCCACTCCATTACACCATGGTCATGAGCCCTGGGCTCTGTGTCCTCCTAGTGTCTGCATCCTGGACTGTGAGTGGTCTCTCTTCCCTGCTACACACACTGTTGATGAACAGCCTGTCATTCTGTGCAGAGCATGAGATCCCACATTTCTTTTGTGACATCAGCCCGCTTCTGAGACTGTCCTGCACAGATCCCTTCATCAATGAGCTGGTGATCTTCAGCATTGGAGGCCTCACGGGCCTGGTGTGTTTGTTTTGCCTGATTATCTCTTACACATATGTATTCTCAACAATCTGGAAGATCCCCTCCACTCAGGGGAAGCAAAAAGCCCTTTCTACTTGCAGCTCTCATCTCTCTGTGGTCTCTCTATACTTCGGGACTTCCTCTTATGTTTATTTCAGTCCCCCCTCAACCCACTCAGCACCAAATGGTGCACTTGCATCAGTGATGTACGCAGCAGTAACCCCAATGCTGAACCCCTTTATCTACAGCTTGAGAAACAGAGACATCAAGTCTTCCCTGAGAAAGCTAATTTGGGTTAGGAAAATTTATTCCCCTCACTGGCAGTGATGTCACATCCAGTATGGGGGTTTCCCCTCAGGAGTACTCCCCACAAGTAAGCAGTGAGGTTCAACAGAGGGAGAGAAAGTGGAAACCTACTTCTAGGGCCTGTGATCTGAACTTGAAATTTTCATTCCTTACCTATAAGAGTAAATCAGAAGAAACCTATATTCACATCAATATCTTTAGCTAAAGTTCTTAAAACCATAATATTTTAGAGTCATAGCAATCCTGGTATATAATGTGATAAAAGATTTGCTTGAAAACGTTTGAAACAACAGGGGACAGCTCATGGCCATCAGGAACATCTGGTTGTGCTGTTGTATGTGGCTGAGAATAAACTCCAGGGAAAGATAGCTTCCTCGCCCACGGCATCACTGTGACCTTGATGACTTGGGTCCCTACCAACTATGCTTTTCATGCTTGGACTCCCCAAGTCTTTGCCACCGCCATGCGGAAAGAACAGAAGCTAAGACTGGGGAGGATTTGAGGGAGTATTTAGATAGACCTGCTGCCATATTTTACCAACCGTCTGAGAACCCCATCACTCTTAACATCTTCAAGGTCATGTGAAAATCTTCATTGTTATTTTTGGGAAAACTTTTCCAAGTTAATTGTACCTTTGCTGTCCTAATGCTTACTACTTAGCATAATGTGAGGTCCTGTTAATTTGTTCTATACACTCCTGGCATGATTGTAATCATACAGTTAGGGGCCAGGAAAGAATGGTTTTATGGATAATTCACAATTTCTTACCTCAATGATTGACACCGCCTCCTAGAAGTTCTCCAGTCCACAGTCTCTCCCCATTGCACCTATTCTGCTCACCACAATCAGACTGATCTCCAAAGCATATGGTTGCTTGTAGCACCATGACTCCCATCCTGTTAGAACACTGCAGTAGCTCTCTACTGCTGGCAGAATAAAGTTCAAACTATTCTTCCTATCGTTCAGGTCCACCATCACCAGTTCACAACTTATATGTCCACAGTTAACCCACTCTGTCCTATATTCCTCCCAAGACCAACTCAGGCCAATATTTTCATAATGCATTGATTATTATTGATGGTTACCAAAAA
>PVKU01016089.1:0-15849 GCA_004027475.1 Anoura caudifer | reverse complement strand
AAGGGCCAAGAGGAAATGAAGAGTACAATTTCTGAACTGAAGAACACAGTGGAAGGAATGAAAAGCAGAATTGATGAAGCAGAAGATCAGATTAGTGAGTTGGAGGACCAAGTAGAAAAAAACACCCAGAAAGAGCAAGAAAAGGAAAAGAGGCTCAAAAAGAATGAAGAGGGATTAAGAGAAATGCAAGACAATATGAAACCTAATAATATCCGTATAATAGGGATACCAGAAGAAGAAGAATAGCAAGGGATAGAAAACCTATTTGAAAAAGTAATGATGGAAAACATCCCTAATTTGATGAGAGAAAAGGTCACACAAATCCAGGAAACACAGAGAGTCCCAATCAAGAGGCACCCAAAGAAGCCCACTTCCAGACACATCATAATTAAAATGGCAAAATTCCAAGACAAAGACAGAATCTTAAAGGCAGCAAGGGAGAAAAAGGAAGTAACATACAAGGGGGCTCCAATAAGGCTGGCAGCTGACTTCTCAATGGAAACACTCCAAGCTAGAAGAGAATGGCAAGAAATATTCCAAGTAATGAGAACCGAAGGCCTGCAACCAAGACTACTTTACCCAGCAAAGCTTTCAATCAAGATAGAAGGCCAAATAAGGAGCTTCCAGACAAAAGAAGTCTAAAAGAATACACCTCTACCAAACCAGTTCTGCAAGAGATGCTGAAGGGACTGTTTTAAGGAAAGGAAGGAAAAGGGAGAGAGAGAGAGAGAGGAACATAGGTACGAAAAATGGCAATGAATAAGTACCTATCAATAATAACCTTAAATGTAAATGGATTAAATGCTCCAATCAAAAGGCATAGAATAGCTGAATGGATAAGAAAGCATGACACACACATATGCTGCCTACAAGAGACCCACCTCAGGATAAAAGACCTACACAGACTCAAAGTGAAGGGCTGGAAACAAATTTTCCAAGTAAATGGACAGGAAAAAAAAGCCGGGGTAGCAATACTCATATCAGACAAAATAGACTGCAAAAGATGAGCTATAAAGAGAGATCCAGAAGGTCACTTCATAATACTCAAGGGAAGAATCCAGCAAGAAGACATAAGCATTGTAAATATATATGCACCCAACATAGCAGCACCTAAATACATAAAAAAAAAATCTTAGAGGACTTCAAGAAAAATATTGACAGCAGTACAATTATAGTATGGGATTTTAACACCCCATTGTCAAAAATGGACAGATCTTCCAAACAAAAAATCAACAAAGATATTGTGGCATTGAATAACACTCTAGATGAAATGGACTAAACAGATATATATAGAGCCCTCCGTCTCAAAGAAACTAAATACACATTTTTTCAAATGTACATGGAACATTGTCAAAGGCAGACCACATGATAGGACACAAAACATGCCTCAACAAATTCAAGAAAATTGAAATCATACCAAGCATTTTCTCTGACCACAAGGGAATGAAACTGGAAACCATACCCAAGGGGACAAACACAAAATCATCAAAATCATGGAGATTGAATAGCATGTTATTAAACAATGAATGGGCCAAGAATGAAATTGGAGAAGAAATCAAAAAGTTTCTGGAAACAAATGAAAATGAACTCACAATGACCTAAAACTTATGGGACACAGCAAAGGCAGTTCTCAGAGGGAAGTTCATAGCAATACAGGCCTACCTAAAAAAGATACAAACATTTCAAACAAACAACTTAACCCTACACCAACAAGAACTTGAGGAACAAAAACAAAGACAGCCCAGAGCAAGTAGAAGGAAGGAAATAACCAAGATCAAAGCAGAATTAAATGACATAGAGACTAAAAGCACAATTCTAAGGATCAATGAATCCAGGAGCTGATTCTCTGAAAAGATAAACAAAATTGACAAGACATTCAGCAAGATCATCAAGAAAAAAAGAGAGGACCCAAATAAACACAATCAGAAATGAAAGAGGAGACATTACAACTAACACCACAGAAATACAAAGGATTGTAAGAAATTACTATGAAGAACTGTATGCCAAGAAATTTGAAAACCTGGGTGAAATGGACAAGTTTCTAGGAAAATATAATCTCCCAAAACTCAATGAAGAAGAAGCAGAAAGCCTGAACAGACCAATAACAGCAGATGAAATCGAAGCAGTAATCAAAAAACTCCAGACACACAAAAGCCCTGGACCACATTATTTCACAGGAGAATTTTACAAAGCATTTAAGGAAGAGCTAACCCCTATCATCCATAGACTATTCCAAAAAATCCAAGAAGATGGAAGACTCCCAAACTCTTATTATGAAGCCAGCACCATCCTAATCCCAAACCAGATAAAGACACAACAAAGAAACAAACCTTCAGGCCAATATCACTGATGAACATAGATGCTAAAATTCTCAACAAAATATTGGCAAACCCCATCCAACAATACATTAAAAAGATCATACACCATGACCAAGTGGGATTCATCCCAGGGATGCAAGTTTGGTTCAACATTCGCAAATCAGTAAATGTAATACATCACATAAACAAAAGCAAAGACAAAAATCACATGATCATATCAATAGATGCAGATAAAGCATTTGATAAGGTACAGCACCCATTTATGATAAAAACACTCAGCAAAATGGGAACTGAGGGAGCATTCCTCAACATAATAAAGGCCATATATGAGAGATCTACAGCCAACATCATACTCAATAGACAAAAACTAAAATCTTTTCCACTAAGATCAGGAACAAGACATGGTTGTCCACTTTCACCACTTCTATCCAATATAGTATTGGAAGTCTTAGCCACAGTAATTAGACAAGAAAAGGAAATAAAAGGCATCCAAATAAGAAAGGAGGAAACAAAGATATTGTTTGCGGATGACATGATAGTGTACATAGAAAATCCTATAGACTCGGCCAAAATGCTGCTCATCCTAATAAATGAATATGGCCAAACAGCCAGATATAAAGTCAATATCCAGAAATCAAAGGCATTTTTGTATAGCAACATCGAAAGAGAAGAAGCAGAAGTCAAGGAAAAAATCCCATTCCATATAGCAAAAAGAAAAATAAAATATCTAGGAATAAACCTAACTAAGGAGGTAACAGACCTTTATGCAGAAAACTACACAACACTGAAGAAAGAAATCAAGGAAGACACAAACAAATGGAAATATATACCCTGTTTATGAATCAGAAGAATTAGCATAATCAAAATGTCCATACGACCCAAAGCAATTTACAGATTCAATGCACTATCTATTAAAGTACCAATGGCATATTTCACAGACATAGAACAAATACTTCAAAAATTTATATGGAACCATAAATGACCTCAAATAGCTGCAGCAATTTTGAGAAAGAAGAGCAAAGTAGGAGGGATCACAATACCTGACACCAAACTGTATTACAAGGCCACTGTAATCAAAACAGCCTGGTACTGGCACAAAAACAGGCACATGGACCAGTGGAATAGTACAGAGAGCCCAGAAGTAAACCCAATTCTCTATGGTCAATTAGTATTCAACAAAGGAGGCAGCAACATAAAATGGAGTAAAAGTAGCCTCTTCAACAAGTGATGTTGGGAGAACTGGACAGCTACGGGCAAAAAAATGAAACTTGAACACCAACTTACACCATACACAAAAATAAATTAAAGGTTGATAAAAGATTTAGATATAAGCCGTGACACCATTAAAGTCCTAGAGGAAAACATAGGCAGGAAAATCTCAGACATTTCACACAGCAACATTTTTACTCTTATGTCCTCTAAAGCAAGGGACATAAAGGAAAGAATAAATAAATAAATAGGATCTCATCAAAATAAAAAGCTTCTGCATGGCTAAAGAAAATGGTATTAAAATAAAAAGAGAACCAACTGTATGGGAAAACATATTTGCCAATGATACCTCAGACAAGGGTTTAATCTCCAAAATGTATAAAGAACTTACATGACTCTACTCTAAGAAGACAAGCAACCCAATTAAAAAATGGGCAAAGGACTTGAACAGACACTTCTCCAAGGAGGACATACAGAGGATCCAGAGAGACATGAAAAGATTCTCAATCTCGCTAGTTATCAGAGAGATGCAAATTAAAACCACGAGATACCACTTCACACCAGTCAGAATGGCCATCATAAACAAAGCAACAAACAACAAGTGTTGGAGAGGTTGTGGAGAAAAGGGGACCCTAGTGCACTGTTGGTGGGATTGCAGATTGGTACAACCACTATGGAAAGTAGTATGGAATTTTCTAAGAAAACTAAAAATGGACCTACCTTTTCACCCCACAATCCCACTGTTAGGATTATATCCGAGGAACCCTGAAACACCAATCCAAAAGAATCTATGTACCCCAATGTTCATAGCAGCACAATTTACAATAGCCAAGTGTTGGAAGCAACCTAGGTGCCCATCAGTAAATGAATGGATCAAGAAACTTTGGTACATTTACACAATGGAATTCTATGCAGCAGAAAGAAAGAAGTAGCTCCTACCCTTTGCTACAGCATGGATGCAACTGGAGAGCATTATGCTAAGCAAAATAAGCCAGGTGGTGAAAGACAAATACCATATGATCTCACCTTTAACAGATACCTAATTAACAAACAAGCAAACAAACATAATATAACAAAAGACACTGAAATTGAGAACAGGCTGGCAGTCAACAGAAAGGAGAGGAGGGAATTTCAGGGGGAAAGGGGAAGGGTTTGGAGCAACAAGTATGAAAGACACTTGGACAAAAACTAGGGGGGGTGGATATGGGAAGGAGGTGGGGAGGGTTGGGGTGGTGGTCTGGGATGGGAGTAAAAGACAGGAAACTGTACAAGAACAACAACTAAATGAAATTAAATGAAATAATAAAATAAAATAAAATAAAATTAAATTAAATTAAATTAAATTAAATTAAATTAAATTAAAATAAATAAAATAAAATAAAAAGCAAAAAAAGAGGAGAGAATGATTAGACAAACATGGCAAGTGTTAACAACTGCTGAATCTTGTAAAAGGTATTCAGGAGTTCTAGGTATTAATACTGTAAATATTAAGTAAATTTAATTTTTTTTCAAAATAAAAAAAATTTAAAATTGCTGGATGAAAAGTTTTAAAAAAGAAAGAAAGTTAAAAGCCACATTATCCTATCAATAGTTGCAGAAAAAGCATGTGACATAATCCACCACCCACTTATGATAAAAACTCTAAGTAAAATGGGAATAGAAGAATCACACCTCAGTGTAATTAAGAGCATTTATGACAAACCAACAACCAACATCACACTCAATTGGCAGAAATACAAGCATTTCCCTTAAGAAACAAGACAGGAATGTCCTAATTCAACACTCTTATTTAACATAGTACTTAAAGTCCTGGCCACACCAATCAGACAAGACATAGAAACAAGGCAGACCAATTGGAAAGAAAGAAGTAAAACTGTCATTATTTGCAAATGACATGGTACTGAATATAGAGAACCATAATGATTCCAAAAAAATGCCTCTGGAACTGATCAATGAATTCAGTTACCATATTTTTGGACTATAAGATGTACCTCTTCCCCCCACACACACACCGTTTGGGAGGAATAATGGTTGTTAATGCTGCTGCTGAGTTCTGTTTACATTTACATTGGTGAAATACTATGTTATTTATGTTATTAAATATTTTACCACATTTTTTGCTTCAATTTTTTTTCCAACTTTCCTCCTCTAAAACCTTGGTGTGTCTTACAGTCTGAAAAATCCAGTAAGTAGCATACAAAACATACATCCAGAAATCACTTGCATTTTTTACCCAATAATTAGCTATCAGAAATGGGAATTAACAAAATATCCCATTCACAATTGCTTCAAAAAATAAAATATCTAGGAATACATTAAACAATAATGTAAAAGACCTGCACTCAGAAAATTATAAGACACTGAAGAAAGAAACTGAAGAAGATACAAATAAATGAAAGCACATACAGTGTTCATGGATATTAGGAATTAGGAAAGAATTAATATCATTGAAATATATATACTACCCAAAGCTATCTATAGATTCAGATTCAATGAAATTGCTATCAAGATACCATTGGCCTTTTCACAGAACTAGAACAAATAATCCCAAAAATTTATATGGAACCACAAAAAGACCCTGAACAGCAAGTATGGTCTTGAGAAAGAAGAACAAAATTGGAAGAATAACACTACCTGATATCAAGCTATACTATAAGGCCAAAGAAATCAAAACAGCATGGTACTGGCAAGAAGATAGACATATAGATCAATGGAAGAGAATATATAGCCCCCAAAACACTAATAACTTTATAGTCAATTAATATTTGACAGAAGAGGCAAAAACATATAATGGAGCAATGGTAGTCTATACAATAAATGGTATTAAGAATATTGGAAAGATACACACAAAAAATTAAATTAAGTCAACCTCTTACAACGTACAAAAGAATAAACTCAAAATGCATTAAATACTTAAATGTTAGACTGGAAACCATAAAAATCCAAGAAGAAAACCTAGGCAGTAAAATCTCAGACATTTCTTACAGCAATAGTTTTTCTAAAATATCACCTCAGGCAATAGAAACAAAAGAAAAAATAAAGAAATGGGGCTACATCAAACTAAAAAGTTTTTGCACAGCAAAGGAAACCATCAACAAAATGAAAAGACAATGCATTAAATGGTAGAACTTATTTGCTGATATATCTGATAAAGATTTAATATTCAAAATTTATTTAAAAACTTATAAAACAATACCAAAATGCAATGCAGTTAAAAAATGGGCAAAGGACATGAATAGACACTTCTCCAAAAGAGATATACAGATGGCTGATAGGCATATGAAGACCCTCAACATCACTAATCATTAGAGAAATGCAAATTAAAATCATAATAAGATACCACTTCACACGTGTCAGAATAGCTATCATTAACAAATCAACAAACAAGTGTTAGCAAGTAGATAAAAGGAAACCCTAGTGCGCTTTTGGTGGGAATACAGATTGGTGCAGCCTCTATGAAAAGCAGTACTGAGTTACCTCAAAAAATTAATAATGGTACTGCCTTATGAACCAGCATTTCTATGTTTGGGAGTGTATGCAAAGAAACCCAAAACACTAATTTGAAAGAATATATGAACCCCTATGTTCATTGCAGCATCATTTACAACAGCTAAGATTTGGAAGCAGCTCAAGTGTCTATGAGTAGATGAGTGGATAAAAAATGTTGTGGTACATTTATACAATGGAGTACTATTTGGCCATAACAAAAGGTGGGGAACCTTAATCTTTGTGGCAGTATGGATGGACCTGGAGAACATTATGGTAAGCCAGTCAGAGAAAGACAAATACCATATGATTTCATTCATATGGAATCTAGTGAACAAAATAAACGAACAGGCAAAATAGAGGTAGACTCTCACAAATAGAGAGCAGGCTGACAACTGTTGGGGCAGGGACTGGGTGAAAGGGTGTAGGATTTGAGAGAAAAAGAAAAAACAGAGAGAAAGAACTCATAGTCACAGGCAACAATGTGGTGATTTCCAGGGGCAGGGTGGCAAGAAGAAGAAAAGAAGGGTATGAAAACGATTAATGGTGACTGATAGAGACTTAACTTGAGGTGGTGGACACAAAACACAATGTACAGATAATGAGTAGTAGAATTGTGCACCTGAAAACTGTATAATTTTGTCACCCCAATAAATTCAATGAAAAATAATGATCTTAAATAAACCACATTTTCCCACTCTAATTACTATATGATTTTTATCAGTGGCTATTGTTATTATATTATTATTAATATGAACAGTGGCCCTCATAATTGAATGAACTTATTCTTTTCAAAGATCTCAGCTCTATTTGGTCAGAATGTCTTAGGATGGGCTAACACAAAAGAAGACCCTGTTTGTTTTGTGATCTTAGGAAGCATGAGTTAGGGAGAAATAAAAACGAGATTGAAAAGGGAGACAAGCCAATAAATGTTTTAATGAACAGGTTACTGCCAACTGAGAATCAGTCCCTCTGGGACCTTTCTGGAAAACCACATACAATATACTTCAGAACTATCTTACCAAGGAGCAGAAGGTGGAATATTTAACCACTGACTGTCATCCTCACTGGTTGAGGGTTGCCATTGGAGCATGAATTCCCTGGCATTTCTGAGCAACCATGTTTGTGTTAAGCAAGCAACTGTGACATAAAAGTAAGCCCTATTGCAGAGTATCAGAGAAACACAGATTCTTGAGGAAGAAAGCTGTCAGTGACAAAAGAAACTGTCTACCACACTGCAGAAGAACTCAGATGGAAGCACTGTGGGGTGGATCAACATCAGTTACACAGTCCAACCAAGCTCTCAAGTTACTTTATCTTGTAATCACATGAATACCAATATTCTTCTGTCTCCTGCTTATTATCTCATGGATTTCTCTATAATATCTAAGCTCCTCCATTTATCTATTTAATATATTATATTTCTAATTCTAATATTGATACAATTCCCTTATTAAATATAGAGGTGGGCAAAGTAGGTTTACAGTTATTTATATGGCAAATTTTCATGTCCAAGTTGTAATATGGTGTTTTCAATCCCACTTTAACATTCTTTCCAATTTCCCTGAAATGAATCTTAGAAGCAAGTAAGCTCTATTTGCTTAATAATTCACTTTTTGAATCATCACAGTGCAAAAAATGTGGGAGTCATTGCTTTAAGACCAGCTACTTTTTAGACATGTAATATTCTTTGATGATTTCCAAGGTTTTTCTCCTACAAAACTAAGCTAAGATGACTTCTTACATGCTCTTGGCTGTAGTTCTCTGGAGCCTCAAAAAAGTCCCTGTTAGAAGCTGTTGTATAAAATCAAGATGTTCTTTAAAAAAAAAAGTTTGGTACTGCCTTCAAAAGGCAAGTATGCTTATTCTGTATATACAGATCCTCTATATGTACTAAATAAAATTAAAGCTCTCATTTTTGTAACAGAATGTCAGCTTTCCACTTTTATTTCTTAGACCTCAAACCAGACTATCTGAATTATTGCAATTGACAACACCTAAATGACAGCTTCCTACCTCAGAGTGCTCGTTAAATGCTCTCTATCTAGCTCTCACTAAAAGATTACTGAGACAACTGGAGAAATAAAAAGGCCCCATTCTCCGAGCTGTGTGAAAATGGGGGTAGTATAACCTAGAGCAGATTAATGATTCTGAAACTTGAATCTGTACCCAAATCACTGAGAAACTTGTTAAAATGCCAATGAAAAGTCAGGGGAGCAGCAATTTTCCTCACAATAACTAAATACCCCAAACATAATTTTAAAATTCTGAATTGATAAAACCATGAATACTAAGAACCATGGACAACTTTTTCTGGTGGGATGGGGAATATCTTATACTGAATCATGATGAATTATCCACACAGAAAATAATAAGATTCTGCTTCCAGTTTACTTCAGAGCATGATGATATGAAAATATAAAATGTTAAGCTCTACAAGAACAGCTAAATTTTTAAATGTTAAAATGTTCTGAAATGTGTTTTTCCAGTAATTTGTATCAAGATTGAGTTCAATTTCAAATTGAAAATGTTCTTATCATATTGTAAGACTGTTCATTATTCTAAGAAAAATAAAATGCAATTTATTACCATAGTGCCCACCAATTTGCTCCATTAAATGTTTGTGATGACATCATATTTTTCAGTAGTATGTAAGGAAGACCAAACAAATATATTCCAGGTGTGAACTCTGCACTGAACAGACTTAACCAGACTTACTTTTTTCAATCTTAACATTGTGATAATTTTGATTAGATTTCTATTTCATTTTCCTACTTTCAATCAAAAGTACTGTGCAGGAATGTGGGGGATAAAACTCTGCACAATACTGGTGGAGACTTTTACAAATAGCTGAATCCAAACCCCTCTCCAGCCCAGTTTGCAGACAAAATACATCCTCTTGTAATTGCAACAATTCCAACCCGTCCTTACATGGGCTATATTTCCTTGGCTAAGTAAAAATTCCTTAAGCCTCATATTCATTCTGTGTGAAATGGGGATAATTTAGGGAGCATAAATGAAAATGCACAAAGATGTGTGGACAAAAAGGGGCCAAATACTAAACCTCACAAGCTCTGTGGAGACCTGTGTGGTGGACTTTCAAACTTGGAAACCTAAAGTAACCACATAGGATGGTCTGAAATTAAAACTGTTTAACTAAAAGAGGTTCATGGTGGGTATTCATGTCCTAAGGCAGTATTTTTCTCTAGTAAAGGTCAGTCTTCACCCTCACTAAGCCTGTCTGTTGTCTTTTTGTTTCTAGGATAACACAACTGATAAGCATGCCTTTGCAATAACAAAGTAATTTGCCTTTTTCCAGACCCTCAAAAGCACAGACACCACCAGATCAGAGACCACAAATCCCCTCATTGTTACTGCTGTCATGTTAATTATTGACTGATAACAATCCTGTAACCACCTATGTAAAAGAAATATGTGTCTATCATTTTACTTTTCATCCAATCCCAGAGGTTTCCTCGCTTTGCTTTCTCCTGACTCCGTAAACTATCACCAACAGATTTCATGTAACCCACTTTCATCTTCTCTTTTGATTGTAATATATAAAGGTGCAAAACTGCCATTTTGCCAGAGCATTTTTTTCAATCTGTTGAGTTTTGTTTTCTGACAATTGTCATCAGAGTGACTCAAATAGACTCGTAAAAATTTTTATAGGTTTAGACATTTCTGTGTAGTTGGCAGGATTCCAAAGAATCCCACCCAGGACCACTCTGCAGACCTGGACTTGTGCTAGGCACCAGTAAGGGTCCATTGTGTCCCACTGGCTCCTCGTTTTGCAAAGGGTAAATGAGAGTCTGAACTCATCTGGCTCTGAAGACGGGCACTTCCTCCCACCAGCCTGAATTTCAGGTATTCTTACGTGACTAAGAATCTTTATGGAAGTGTCAGGGGCATTCCCCTACAATATCCAGGAGCCCCATAAGGAATTCCATCTCAACTGTAATTTAACAATTGAGTCATCCAGGGGCACATATAAAAGCTGGTCACCAAGAGCTGTAAGTCCTTAAGGCTGTACTAAACAACCAGGGAGTAACTGACTGGGACAACTGGAGGGATGAAGAGGTCCCATTCTCTGAGCTGGGTAGGAATTGGGGTAGTATAACCTAGAGCAGATTAATGATTCTCTTATGTGCCAAGGCACATAAGGCACATAAGAGGGTTGATGTGGTTTGGGAGGTGACAGGCTCATGGAGTTCAACCCATACGCAGCACACTTCAACCCACTACACAATATCCCTAGAAATTTGTGCAGCCTTGACAGATCCCAAAATAAAACTAACATTGACATAGAAAATTGTGCCTCTAAGGCTGGAAACTTCCAGAACCCAGCCCTCATTAATACTCCTGAGGATGTAGGAAGCCATTACTTGCAAGTGTTTTGCAGAAAGGGGAGGATTTAACTAGAAGTAAATGAATGCACTACAAGTGAACTAGAGTGGCTAAAATGAAATTTTCTTTGGGTATCTGAATTAATTTTTTGCAAGCAAAATTAGAACATGCTGGCTTTAAAATTAAAATTAAAAATGGGATGCATATCTTGAGTTGGAAATCAGAAGCTTCTAGGAGAAGCAGAGATAAGTTCTTTAAAAAAAAAGTTAATAAAGTTTAGAAACTATCTCTGAACTAAAGAAGGCTTCTAAAGTTAATAAATGCCAATACCTTATTCCTCCCTTTCTATGCCTCCTCCACTATAATCTTTGGTCTCTGAGCTTCTTTGTCCAGACTTGCCCTCCCCCTCTCTTCTTCCTTCCCCTTCCATCTTCTCTATATCTCCTCCAACACACTCCCTATTGATCTATGGGAAAATGAGAATAGATATTCAGACAAGGATAATACAGGAATTCTAGCAACTCCCTTTGGAGAAAAACTGGTCTGAGGCAGAGGGAAACCAGCAATTGTAAACATTCCTTAACCTAGAACAGAATTAAGGAATATACTTAAAAATTTCCCCACTTTTCTCTGGGACCATGATGGGTTCACAAAGAAATTTAACTTAAATGTTAGAACATGTAATGCCAGCTATTCTGATCTACTCCAATTAATATACTTACTGGTTTCTGGGAGCAAGAGAGACAAAATTATTAATTAAGGTTAACAAGAAAATTCCCCTAGAGGAGTATGTTCAATTTAAGGATGATAGAAAACTGAAATGGGATTTAAAAGGAGAAAATGTTACCAAACAAAGTGGGATTCAGCTGCCTGCCATCAAACACAGGCAAACTCTGGAGGCAGAGGTTTGGTGAAAAAGGAAAGGTGTCTTTTATTCAAAAGCTACATAATTTTGGAATAGTGGCAGGCTTCTGCATGAGAGCTCATTCCCTTTAAAATCTCCAAAGAAAAATGACCCTGCCAAAAGTCACCAGGCCAAATAAGTCCTAGGCTGTACACAGAGTTCCTTCTCCCGTTTAAAAATACCATCCTTTGGAAAATGCAGGCAGCTTAGCTGGTTCACAGTAGCAGTCCAGCTTCAGACATCTTTTGGAATCTGGGCATGCCAGCATCCTATTCATCACACATTACCCTTTCTTCCACATGCTACCTACCAGCCCAGTGTCTGCACCCTGTCCCTCCGACCATCTGCTCACAAGTTCATCGATGAGCCCAACCAAGCACAACTGTGCAGTGCAGTTCCAGTCACCTGCATGGCTGCTGCTTCTCTCATGGGGTCAGGTGCAGAAACTCTGCTAGACCACACAGTCTCCAGGTCCCACCAGCCTGGGAGCACTCTACCTCCCAGGCCCTAACAGGGCAAGCAAGGGGAAGGGAAAAGGGACAAATCTCCACCCTCCCTCTATTTAAATCTTCTGCCCCCAAAATTCTGCACACTATGGAAGCATCCAACTTGCCAGCCAATCCGTCCTAGATTGTCAGGTCTGCACCTCCCCCTAACCTCTGGGGAAGGCTTCTGCCTTCATCTCTCATGCTCAATTGGATATGCCAATGCAATTTCAGACCTTTTCCAGTCATTGATATCCTTTATGCACACACTAGAATTAAGCCAATTATACAAGACTGAGCAGTGTCTCTGCCCCTCCTCCTGCCACTATGGAGGAGTGGGAAGGGTTTCTAGCGTGCAGCATCAGACATCACATGTAGGTTTTTTACCCTTATCCAGGGGTGTGGAAATCTGTCATGCACCAGCTGTGGCTTCTTCACAGCCTCTAGTGCTTTCCAACTCCTCCTCCACTCTGGGGAGAGCCACCTCATTGACACCATGGGGTTCCCTCTCCTGCTCCCCAGAAATCTAGCCAGACCCCCTGTAACAAAAACAAAAAGAAGCAAAAACCAGGCTGCTCTGAGAATTATGAAAAGGCATTTCTCCTTCTCCTTACCAATACTTTAGAAGAAATAAAAATTACTATAAAAAATAAAAAAAATTACTAAGGCCCTTGCCTGGCCAATGTGTCTCAGTTGGTTGGCGTGTCATCCTGTAACTGAAAGGGTGCAGGTTAAATTCCTGATCAGGGCAAATACCTACGTCTGGGGATCAATTCTCAGTCTGGACACATAACATCTCCCATCCATGAAAGTATGGGAGACAGCCAATTAATGCTTCTCTAGCCACTGTTTCCCTCTCTCCCTTCTTCTCCATGTAAAATCAACAAAAAATGTCCTCAAATGAGGATATTTAAACAAAAATTAAAATAAAAAGATTAAAACAAAAATTACTGAGCCATTGTAAATACTGGGGTACATTATCTCTTCTCTATTTCCATTTATTTTTTTATTTTAATTGTTGTTCTTATACAGTTTTCTGTCTTCTACTCCCATCCCAGCCCACCACTGCAGCCCTCCCCAGCTCCCTCCCATTTCCACCCCCCCTAGCTTTTGTCCATGTGTCTTTCATACTTCTTGCTCTAAACTCTTCCCCTTTTTCCTTGAAATTCCTATCCCTCTCCTCACTTGTTCTAAATTTCAGTGTCTGGTTATATTATGCTTGTTTTTTTTGTTCTGTTGATTAGGTTCCTGTTAAAGGTGAGATCATATGGTATTTGTCTTTCACCTCCTGGCTTATTTCGCTTAGCATAATGCTCTCAGTTCCATTCATGCTCTCATGAAGGCTGGAGCTCCTTCTTTCTTTCTGCTGCATAGAATTCTATTGTGTAAATGTACCATAGTTTCTTTATCCATTCATTACTGATGGGCACCTAAGTTGCTTCCAACACTTGGCTATTGTAAATTGTGCTGCTATGAACATTGGGGTGCATAGGTTCTTTTGGATTGGTGTTTCAGAGTTCCTAGGATATAATCCTAGTAGTGAAATTGCTGGGTGAAAAGGTAGGTCCATTTTTAGTTTTCTTAGAAAATTCCATACTACTTTCCATAGTGGTTGTACCAGTCTGCAATCCCACCAACAGTGCACTAGGGTCCCCTTTTCTCCACAACCTCTCCAACACTTGTTGTTTGTTGCTTTGTTTATGATGGCCATTCTGACTGGTGTGAGGTGGTATCTCATTGTGGTTTTAATTTGCATCTCTCTGATAACTAGCAAGATTGAGAATCTTTTCATGTTTCTCTGGATCCTCTGTATGTCCTCCTTGGAGAAGTGTCTGTTCAAGTCCTTTGCCCATTTTTAAATTGTGTTGCTTGTCTTCTTAGAGTAGAGTCATGTAAGTTCTTTATACATTTTGGAGATTAAACCCTTGTCAGAGGTATCATTGGCAAATTTGTTTTCCCATACAGTTAGTTCTCTTTTTATTTTAATACTGTTTTCTTTAGCCATGCAGAAGCTTTTTATTTTGATGAGATCCCATTTATTTATTCTTTCCTTTATGCCCCTTGCTTTAGAGGACATAAGAGTAAAAATGTTGCTGTGTGAAATGTCTGAGATTTTCCTGCCTATGTTCTCCTCTAGGACTTTAATGGTGTCACGGCTTACATTTAAATCTTTTATCAACCTTTAATTTATTTTTGTGTATGGTGTAAGTTGGTGTTCAAGTTTCATTTTTTTGCATGTAGCTGTCCAGTTCTCCCAACATCACTTGTTGAAGAGGCTACTTTTACTCCATTTTATGTTGCTGCCTCCTTTGTCGAATACTAATTGACCGTAGAGAATTGGGTTTACCTCTGGGCTCTCTGTTCTATTCCACTGGTCCATGTGCCTGTTTTTGTGCCAGTACCAGGCTGTTTTGATTACAGTGGCCTTGTAATACAGTTTGGTGTCAGGTATTGTGATCCCTCCTACTTTGCTCTTCTTTCTCAAAATTGCTGCAGCTATTTGAGGTCATTTATGATTCCATATAAATTTTTGAAGTATTTGTTCTATGTCTATGAAATATGCCATTGGTACTTTAATAGATAGTGCATTGAATCTGTAAATTGCTTTGGGTCGTATGGACATTTTGATTATGCTAATTCTTCTGATTCATAAACAGGGTATATATTTCCATTTGTTTGTGTCTTCCTTGATTTCTTTCTTCAGTGTTGTGTAGTTTTCTGCATTAAGGTCTGTTACCTTCTTGGTTAGGTTTATTCCTAGGTATTTTATTTTTCTTTTTGCTATATCAAATGGGATTTTTTTTCTTGACCTCCGCTTCTGCTCTTTCATTGTTGCTATACAAAAATGCCTTTGATTTCTGGATATTGACTTTGTATCCTCCTGTTTGGCAAAATTCATTTATTGGGTCAAGCAGCTTTTTGGCCGAGTCTATAGAATTTTCTATGTACACTATCATGTCATCTGCAAGTAATGATATCTTTGTTTCCTCCTTTCCAATTTGGTTGCCTTTTATTTCCTTTTCTTGTCTAATTACTGTGGCTAAGACTTCCAATACTATAGTGGATAGAAGTGGTGAAAGTAGACAACCATGTCTTGTTG
>PVKU01016088.1:0-15848 GCA_004027475.1 Anoura caudifer | reverse complement strand
AACCTCCAGGACACCTTTAAACGTCCCAACATCTGAATTATAGGAGTACCAGAAGGGGAAGAGGAAGAGCAACAAGTGGAAAACTTATTTGAACAAATAATAAAGGAGAACTTCCCCAATCTGGCAAAGGAAATAGACTTCCAGGAAGTCCAGGAAGCTCAGAGAGTTCCAAAGAAGTTGGACCCAAGGAGGAACATACAAAGGCACATCATCATTACATTAGCCAAGATTAAAATGAAGGAGAGAATTCTAGAAGCAGCAAGGGATAAGGGGACAGTCACCTACAAAGGAGTTCCCATCAGACTGTCAGCTGATTTCTCAAAAGAGACCTTACAGACAAGAAGGGGCTGGAAAGAAATATTCCAAGTCATGAAAGTCAAGGACCTACATCCAAGATTGCTCTATCCAGTGAAGCTGTCATTTAGAATGGAAGGGGAGATAAAGTGCTTCTCAGATAAGGTCAAGTTGGAGGAGTTTATCATCACTAGGACCTTATTATATGAAATGTTAAAGGGACTTATCTAAGAAAAAGAAGATCAAAAATATGAACAGTAAAAAGACAGCAAACTCACAGATATTAACAACCACACCTAAAACAAAAGCAAGCTAAGCAAACAAGTAGAACAGGAGCAGAAACACAGAAATGGAGATCACATGGAGGGTTGGCAACAGGGGAGTGGGAGGAGGAGGGGGGGAAAAGGTACAGAGAATAAGCAGCATAGACGGTGGGTAGAAAATAGACAGGGGGAGGGCAAGAATAGTGTGGGAAAAGTAGAAGCTAAAGAATTTATGACACATGGACATGAACTGAAGGGGGAATGTGGGTGAGAGGGGGAGTTCAGGGTGGAGGGGAATGATGGGGGAGAAATGGGACAACTGTAATAGCATAATCAATAAAATTTAATTTAAAATATAAATAAATAAATAAAATCTTTAAAAAATTAAGTAACTTTCTCCATTATTGTTTTATTTTCTTCATAGCACTATCAATATCTAAAAAAAATACTTCTTTGTTCACTTGTTGAAGAGATGTTTTTCTCCCCTCTTCTCTGGAGTTTATCCTCCATGGGAGTGGAAACCTTGTCTGTCCTTTTCACTAGTGTATCCTCAGTGCTTAAGCGCATGACAGAGTTAAGGAATTTATTTTTAAATTGTGCTGAAATATACATAATGTAAAATTTACCATTTTCATAATTTTTAGGTTTATAGTTCAATGGTATTAAGTACATTAATATTGTTAAGTAACCATCACCATCATCCATCTCCAGAATTCTTTTGATTTCTTAAAACTTAAACTCTGTACTCAGCAAACAATACCTCCCTGTTTCCTCCACGCCAATACCTGGCAACCACCTCTCTACTTTCTGTCTCTATAAATTTGATTACTCTATGTACCTCCTATAAGTGGACTCATACAGTATTTGTCCTTTTATGTCTGACTTATTTCAGTTAGCATAATATTTTCAAGGTTCATCCATGTTGCAGAATATGTCAGAATTTCTTTGCTTTTATAAAGGTGAATAACAGTCATCATATGTATATAATACATTTTGTTTATCCATTCCTGTCAATGGACAATTGGGTGTTTCCACCTTTGGGGTACTGTGAAAACTGATCTTATAAACATTGGTGTACAAATATCTCTTTGAGTTCCTGCTTTCAATTGTTTTTTAAGATATTATTTATTTATTTTAGAGGAGAAGGGAGGGAGAGAGGGAGAGAAACATCAGTGTATGGTTGCCTCTTGCATGCCCCCTACTGGGAACCTGACTTGGACTGCAACCCAGGCATGTGCCCTGACTCAGCATCCAACTGGTGACCCTTTGGTTCACAGTCCAGTGCTCAATCTACTGAGTCACAGAATCCAGGGCCCTGCTTTCACTTCTTTTGGTTATATACCCAGAAATGAAATTACTGAATGATATGGCTATTGTCTGTTTAATATCTTTGAGGAACCACATACCATTTTCCACAGCAGTTGTGTTGCACCATTTTACCTTTCCACCAGCAGTATATATGAGGGTTCTAATTTCTCCACATCTGATGCAATATTTTATATTTTCTGTTGCTGTTGTTTTGTTATTGTTTGTAATAGTCATCATAATGCATGTGAAGTGATAACTCATTGTATTTTTGCTTTGCATTTCCTTAATGACTAGTGATCTTGAGCACTTTTTCATCTGCTCTTTGGCCATTTGTATATGTTCTCTGGTGAAATGTCTATTCAAGTTCTTTGCACATTTAACTGGATTATTTACTTTTTGTTGTTATAGGAGTTCTTTATATATTCTGGATATTAATATCTTAAAATGATTTATAAACATTTTCTCCCATTACATGGGTTGCCTTTTTACTCTGTTAATAGTGTCTTTTGATGCACAAAAGTTTTTAATTTTGATGAAAATAAGATTGCTTTTTAAGGGCTAACAATCAGGGGATAGACTAAGACTCACCATGAGTTTTGGTGTGGAAAGACTTGTGTTCAGAGAAGCACAATAGCAGGTACACTAGCAGGTCTGAAAGGGTGTCATGGAAGGAGGTACTCAGTAATCCAAGGACAGCATGAGGTCTCTGGGAGCACTGGGTAGGAAGGGAAAAAGAGGGGAGAATAATAATAGATAACATTTGCTGAGATCATACTACATACTACTGTACTACTCACCATATCTCCATTAGCTCATTTAATTCTCCTAGCAATTCAGTGAGGTAAGCATTTTTATTAGACCTAATTTGTAGATGAGGAAATGAAGGCATAGAGAATTTAAGCAATTTACCCAAAGTCACACAGCTAGAAAGCGACAGAGCTGGGATTCAAACCCAGTCAGTCTGGTTCTAGAGCCTGTACTTTCATCCACTGATCTTCTGCACTAGACAAGTAAAGGAGATATGGGGCAGGGCATGGGGGACATAGTGGTTGTTAAAACTGTGGTACGCAGTTAGACAGACATGAGCAGAGTAAGGACAGTAGGCCAGGTACAGAAAGGTACACAAGGTACACAAAGGCAGAAAGCCCTGGCTGCCTAGCAACAGGAAAAACTGGTAAAAGAAGGAACTTACCCCCAGGGTGACCTTTCCTCCCCTAGCATATCACTGGTCATACTATTTGGATCCCATGATTTTTCATATTGCTGGACATATGGTTTAGACCCCCTGACCTTTACTCCCTAGAGATAATCTAGGCCTCAGTTGAGTTTCAGCTCTAGGCCAAGAAAAGCAGCAAAGCCAGACAAGTGATACCACAGGTGACCCCTGGACCAGCTGCACTGACTAATGAGCCCCTGCCCTGATGCCAACAAGTCAATGAAAATCACGACCCTGAAAGGACACACCTGGAAGGATGATGAATATTCTAGCGATATCCTCCCATGGGGCCTCATCTAAAAACCCTGCCCTTAAAAGCCCTTGGGACAAAGGACCCAGGGTGCTCTGCTCTCCTTCCAAGGAGCATCCCACAGCCTCTACCCCCCCATCTTCTTCACCTCAGGAACATTACCATTACCTTCCTCTCTCCTAAGTTCCAAAGGTTCTTCTTTTGTGTCTGTAACTTGTTTCCTAAAGCCTACTTCTTCTATCTCTGTGACTTTATTTTAAATTTCTTTTTAATTTATGGATTTGAGAGAGAGAAACATTGATTTGTTGCTCCACTCATCCATGCACCCATTGTTTGACTCCCATATGTGCCCTGACTGGGACCAAACCCACAACCTTGGCACATCAGGACAACACTGCAACCAACTGAGCCACCTGGTCAGGGCTTCTGTGACTTTCTAAATAAATTTTCTCTTATAGCTTGAATCTTGGCTCTGAATTCTTTCCTAGCCAGAACTCAAGTACCAAGGTTGCTGAACTCAGATCCAGTCTGACACCACTGGTCTAACACCTGGTGATGTTCTCACCACCACCAACAAATCTATGATGAAAAAAGAAGTCACAGGTTAGCATGAAAGCATGCCTTGAAGACTATAGAGAATGTACTCAATGGTGGCCCCTTTTTTATATGTTGGCTCCACAAAGGCAGCTTTACTTGTCAGAGCAGAATAAAGTAATGGTGATGTTCATGGGCTTTGGTATCATTTAGACTTGGGCTTGAATCCCAACACTGTCACTTACTAGCTAGTGACCTTAGGAAAATTATTTCACTTCTCTGTTCCTCAGTTTCCTCATGTACAATCAAAGATAAAAGCACTTACCTTGCAAAGTTGTTATGATGATTTAATGAGATTGTTGATGAAAGCTGCATTACACCATGCCTGTCACCTGAGATAGGCTCAGTAAGTATAGGTTCTTGGTCCCCAACCAACCAATGATTGGCCCCTCCCCCAGCTAATCCACTGGCATCTTCTGTTTAAAGAGAAGATTTCTCAGGCCAGGCTGAAATAGTTGTACTTGAATAGCTTAATGAACCATCAGGGCCTACGAGTGGATAGGTGACTAAAAGTGATCCTTACCAGAATGGTGAAAGGTTCTTTCTTCCCTAATGACACATTCCCACTGGCCCCCTCCCTTGAGCCCCAGGAAATGCATTTATGATTATCTCAGAACAACCACTTTGTCCCAGCTTCCAGTTACCTAGGGTTTGGAAACTGAGAGCGTCTTGCTAGGCAATCAAGATTTTTTTTAAAAGGACATTTGCATGCCTTTTTTTTTGGTAAAGTTTAATCTCATGGAACAGGAAGTGAAAAAGATCACTGTCTGGATGGACAGCAGACACTGAGTAACCAAAGGAGGGAGGGTTGTATGAGAGAGAAACTTCCCTGACTTCCCAGTTTTTTCTTGGCTACCTCTGGATTGATTAATTTTAGAGAAACTGAAGAGGGTCCAAGGAAGAATCATCAAAATGATTAATAAAAGGAAAAAGCTACTGAATGGTGTTAAGAGCTCTCAGTGAAGGACTGGGGAGGGAGATGAGGTGGGAAAAGCTCTGGAGGCTGAAAACAAAGCAGCCACCTGAGACTGCAGAGCTGCAGGGAGCTATAGGAGCAAGAGGCAGGAAGCCTGGGCCCAGCTACCTCCGTAGCTCAGCATCAGCCAGGCATTCTGGGATCGCAAAAGGAGCATAAGGCTTGGCTTATGCCCACAACGATAGGGAGACCAGACAATGCCCACAAAAGGACAAATTACAGTTCAAACCAAAAATACAAGAGCTGCAACAAGGCAGTCGCTCTCTAATATGTGCCAAAAGACTGGTGCAATGAGGAGTGCTCAGCATTTTTAGGAGGGTGGGGCCTTGGCAGGTGATGGGACTGGGGTGTAGGGGGGAGGGACACAATGTGATTAGGCATAGAGAAAGGCAAGCAACATAGGGTCAGGGAAACTGAAAGACCAAAATGCAGGAGGCAAGATAGAGACAAGGAAGAGTGATAAGCCATACCTTGTGGTGTGAGAAGTTCTCAGAACAGACTAGTGTGAGATGGATGTTATCAGAGGAATTTAGACTTTATACAACAGTTAGAAGGCCACCACTGAAGGTGTTTGAGCAACAGAGTGTCATGGTGCCACCCATGCTTTAGCAAGACATCTAAATGCCACGGACTAGGGGTAGAGATAGGGAACTCAAACCTAAGACCAAATCCTTAAGAAACCACCTACAGCTGCAGCTACTGAAATTGTGTTCAAGCACTGACAGGGGTCAGACCTCACTGACAAAACCCAAGCATCTTTCTAAAAGAAGTAGTCTGTGATCTACACCTTGATACCACAGTCTCAGTTCCCTCATGCCCACTAAGCTCATGGAGCTGGTCACTATTCAAAGCATATCTCAGCAAGCTTAGGCTTATACCAAAGACAGAATTCTGGGCAGATGATATCTCTGTTATAAACGGAGGATTTGACTTCAGGTGGGAAATTCAATTTGTGGAAGCAGATGAAATCTTCTGAAACCAAGATCTGATTTCCTGAGCAAATATCCTTTGGTCTTAATGAAGAAGAAAAGGAGATAAGGAAAAGAAGAAGCTATAATTAGGCCTTTCTGCTAAATAGGAGGCTTCTTAGATTACCAGGGAACTGCCTGCAGTACTTTAACAAATACCTCCCATTTCTGAGCTACGGCTTTGGAGGCAAATATTGTCATTAAATATCAATGCATCACTTAGGAAAGGTTGCAAAGTGCTTTTCAGCTCTTGTTATTCATTAACTATCTCCATCTTCCACCAGCTCTTCACTACCCCTCCATCTCTCAGGCCCATACCACCATGAGCCTGGCAAGGTTTATACAAGTTGAAAACATGAGACTGACAGACAGAAAGGATGATCTATTGATTCCAGGTCAAACATAGCAAGTTATTGACAGTCCAGCAGTGAGACTATTCTAGTCAGGCCTCTCTGGGATTATTGCTGTAGCTCACTGTGACATACAAACCAACATCCACTTTTTCTTGCAAAGCTAATTTTTTTTCTTCCCTGTCTGGTGAATGGCAGCCAGAGGAACAGAAAATTGGGTCCATAAAAGACAATTGAAGAGGAGAGAAATTAGTGACAGACAGAAAAAGTATATGGCAGAAGCTTCCTGATGGCTCTAGGTTTGGTATTCCTGACACTTGTACTCTGCTCTGTGGGGAGTAAACATGGGAAAGAGCAAGAAACACTCTATCCAGGAATATGTTGCTTACCTGTGTGGCCCTGGACAGTCATTTAGCCAATCTGAGCCTTAATTTCTTCATCTGTAAAATGAGGGTTACAGCAGTCCTACATGCCTTATTATGTGATTGTGGAGATAAAAACAAAAGTCAACTGTAAAACCCTGTGCATACCTAAGGAATTTTCTGACAGTGAACCAGGAAAGGCACCCAACCCTCAAACTCTTCAGCCACCTGCTTCCATGTCAAACATTCTCACTATTAATCAGTCCTTTAGAGAAAGACATTGAAAGCTTAGCTCTGGACAAAGTGTAAGATGTTGGGAGGGGAACTTATTGGTGAATTAGCACTCACTGGAACATTAACAAGAATTTATTAATCAGATTAGCAGGGACCCACCAGGGCTTGGGGAAGGTTAATTTAAACACAGTTTGTTCTCTATAGTCTTTCAAGAGTTATTTTTCTGAGTGGTGTTTTCTTTACAAAAGCTCCAGGTGCATCCTTCCGTAAGTCTGTACCCCTTTGGAAAGCATTAGAAAGATGTTAGATTCTCCTTTGGGGTTTTATCCAGGAGGACCTCAGGCACAATGAGGAGAAGTAAATTGTCCATGACCACAGAGTGATAAAATCAGAATGCTCACCCACCTAGGTACATTTCCTATTGTCCATCCAGTTTCTCCTTTCCAAATGTTACCCCATTTCCATCCTCAACCAGACAAAAGTGAGTGAGGATGAGGCGGCCAGCTCCTGGCAGCAGTGTCTGTCTCAAGCATACACTTAGAATCCCTTATGAGAAATAGCTGTACCGGTGGCAGCAGCAGCAAGCACTTGGCATCTGACCGGCTCAATCAGCATCAATTTAAAATGGTGTTTTGCTTCCTAATTCCAGGAGGGTAAACATGCCTAAGATGCCAGCAGTGAGGAGAAAAGGAAGGTATAAAAGGAAGTGGTAGGTCATTCCCCAGAGTCGGTCGATTCAGTTCCCACTCCAAGATCTTTCTGAGCCATTGTTCCTCTCTCCACAGGGCTCCCCCCTCTGCATGAGGAAGGTGGGTGAGGAGGAGGCAGTAGTGCAGAAGCTCGCCCTCTCTAGAGAGAGACCAGAGAGAAAGAGGGAGAGAGAGAGAAGAGGATTTAAAAAAAAGGAAGCACCAGAGTAGGGACTGGGCAATGTAAAACTGATGGGGAGGTCTTATTCCCTATCCTCGGTGGTCCATCATTGGGCCCTGGTCCCCAAGTCCTCCACAGCAGTATTCCTCTCCTCAGGCCAGCTTTAGCTGTGCTTTGATGCAGGCTTGACCTAGGGGGCTTGTTAAATTGAATCCTGAGGTCTGGGGTGAGGCCCAGAAATCAGCCTTTTCACAGATGATTCTGATGCAGCTGGGTCAAGGCCCACAGCTGAGGAAACACAGCACTTAGAGTTCCTCTACCCCAACCTACCATGCCCAAGGAAAAGTCCCTGGTCACTGTCTCATCCTCTCACAGCTCTGCCCTATGAGAGGTGACAGGCAATCTGATAGATTTATTCTGGCAAGTGCATTAATGGGCACTAATGACTTAATGTGCTGTCCATTCCAGATAACATGTGTGATTTACCAAGACCTTCTGGAAACTGGGAATTAACCCAAAGGAGAATTTCTGGCACATGCAGGTGGGGGGGGTGAATTTGAGTAAGAGGAAGGCCTGTATCATACCAAGTAGGCTGCTGGTGTCCTCTGGAACCTAGGGGTGCAGTTGGTTGGGCTGCTAGCCCTGAGAGGGAAATCCATCCCAACAAGACACTCCACATACACTGCAGCACCTCAAAACTTGGAATTATTCTAGTTATTCTTTCTGCTCACCACTGTCTTCAGTATAGAGAGTGGGTCAAAAGCAAGCAGGTTCTGGGATAATGAGTTCATTCAGTGCCTCTTGAATGGGGGTGTCTATATATCCTATGAAATACACAGAGTCAAGGGATAAATGTGGGTTTTCTTTTTTGAGCTTCCAATTACGCAAGAAATTTAAAGCTATGCAATGCTTACATTGGAAATCAAACACCAGTGTACTATGGAATAAAATGAGAAAATTCACATATGGTTTTGAAAGAGAATGTGTAACTTTGAAGAAATTTGACAGTTTTGGCCACTTTGCTCTTCACCTCAAATGTCATATTATTCTACTGTTAGGGATTCCTTGAGCATGTGTGAGAGTATGTGTGTGTTTAAGGGTTGAGAGACACTGCCAATTACCATTTGTGTTTACCTATGTATAGATTAATTTGTGAGATTAACTAGAACTAGGACAAGGAAGTGATACATTTTGATGGGGGGCAGAGATTGCATTCAGGAAATGCCTAGAGCCTGAGAGACTGTCTAGGGATGAGCACTCAAAGAAGAACTAGGAAGAAAGGGGCTGAATGAGGGTATGTGTATGTGCGTGGAATGCCAAAAACAAATCTTGTTAAACTAATATGTATTAGGTAAGTGAGATTAGCAGAAGCCTGGAAGGCTAAGGAACCAGCAACACCAAAGAGGCCTAGGTTTTGTTGATACAAAGTGTTGATCTGAACCCCAAATCCAGAGAGGAGTCAAGAACTGAGTGACCTGCCTCTGGTAACAAGGCACCACTGTAGGATAACCCCCAGCTCTGGTCTTCGGATCTCCCATTCCCATGAATGGGTACTTCTCCAGTAAGTTGTGGGGGATGGGTTGCACAAATATAGACAGGGAAACTAGCTGGGACCCATGAAACTAGCAAGCAGTGTGGCCTGATTATAAGCTAGCTGTGTTTGAGGGGAGAGGGCACCAGCCAGCAGAGGCTTAAGAAAGGGTTGTCTGGCATTTTACTGCTAGAGGAGACCAGAGTGGCTCCCTACAGTGGCTCCCAGCCCAAGGCTCAGCTAGCACACAAAGGGCTACAAAGAAGCCCTCTGGGAGGCAAGATGGCCAAGGAGTGAATAGAAGCCACACTAACCTCCTCCCAGGACCAATCTGAAATTACTACTAAATTGTGGAGAAATCACCTGGAACAAACAACTGAACAATGGCGAGAGAGAAGCCTTATAACCTCAGACAGACAGAAGAATCAGTTTCAGCACTAACTGACTGGTCAGGAGTCTGGTAGAGACTCGAGAGGGCTGACTGGGTGCCCACAGGTGGCAATGCCAAAGGGACAATCCAAGAAGAGGGAAGATTCCCAAACTCTTTGTATGAAGCCTGCATCACCCTAATCACAAAACCAGATAAAGACACAACAAAGAAAGAAAACTTCAGGCCAATATCACTGATGAATTTCCATGCTAAAATCCTCAACAAAATATTGGCAAACCACATCCAACAATACATTAAAAAGATCAAACACCATGAGCAAGTGGGATTCATTCCAGGTATGCAAGGATGGTATAATATTCAGAAATCAATACATATAATACATCACAAAAAGAAAAAGAAAAACAAAAATCACATGATAATATAAATAGATGGGGGAAAAGCATTTGATAAGGTACAGCACTCATGTATGTTAAAAAACATTCAGCAAGGTGGGAGTACAGGTAGAATACCTCAACATAATAAAGGCTATATATGAGAAACCTATAGCCAACATCATACTCAATGGACAGGAATTAAAAAGCTTTTCCCCTAAGATCAGGAACAAGACAAGGATGACCACTTTCACCACTTCTATTCAACATAATATTCAAAGTCCTAGCCACAGTGATCAGAAAAGAAAAAAAGGCATCCAAATTGGAAAATAAGAAGCAAAACTGACATTGTTTGCACATGACATGATAGTATACATAAAAAATCCTGTAGACTCCACCAAAAAACTGCTAAACCTAATAAGTGAATTTAGCAAAACAGCATAAAAGTCAATATTCAGGAATTGAAGGCATTTTTGTACACCAACAATGAAATATCAGAAATGAAAAATAAAGAAAAAATACTATTTGATATAGCAACAAGACAAATAAAGTACCTAGGAGTAAGCCTAACTGAGGAGGTAAAACACCTGTACTCAGAAAACTACACAACACTGAGGAAAGAAATTAAGGAGGACACAAGTAAACAGAAGCATACACTGTTTTCATGTGTTGGAAGAATTAACATCATCAAAGTGTCCATATTGCCCAAAGCAATTTATAGATTCAATGAAATCCCTATTAAAATACCAATGACATATTTCACAGATATAGAACATATTTCAAAAATTTATATGGAACTATAAATGACACTGCATAGCTGCAGTAAGTTTAAGAAAGAAGAATAAAGTAGGAGGGATCACAGTACCTGACATCAAACTATATTTCAAGGCCACAGTAATCAAAACAGCCTCGTACTAGCATAAGAACAGACACATAGATCAATGGAAAAGAATAGAGAGCCCAGAAATAAACCCATGTCTCTATGGTAAGTTAATATTTGACAAAGGGGACAAAAGCATAAAATGTAAAAATAGCCTCTTCAACAAATGGTGTTGGGAGAGCTGGACAGCTACATACAAAAAAATGAAACTCAAGTAGCAAATTACACCATACACAAAAAATAAACTCAAGATGCATAAAAGACTTAAATATAAGTGTGACATCATAAAAGTCCTAGAGGAGAACATAAACAGGAAAATCTCAGATATTCACACAGCAATATTTTCACAGATATGTCCCCTAGAGCAAGGGACATAAAGGAAAGAATAAACAAATGAGACTTCATCAAAAGATAACGCTTCTGCACAGCTAAAGAAAACATCAGCAAAATGAAAAGGGAACCAACTGTATGGGAAAACATATTTGTCAATGGAACCTTTATGTCCAAAATATGTAAAGAACTCACATGACTCCACTGCAGAAAGACAAACAACCCAGTTATAAAATGGGCAAAGGACTTGAACAGACACTTCTCCAAGGAGGACATACAAAGGGCCCACAGACATACAAAAGGATGTTCAGTATCACTAGCCATCAGAGAGATGCAAATTAAAACCATAGTGAGATGCCCCTTAACACCAATCAGAATGGCCAACATAAACAAATCAACAAACAACAAGTGCTAACAAGGTTGTGGAGAAAATGGAACCCTATTACACTGTTTTGGGAAAGCAGACTGATGCAGCCACTTAGAAAAACAGTATGGAATTTCTCCAGAAAACTAAAAATGGAACTGCCTTTGGACCCAGCAATTCCACTGCTGGGATTATACCAAGAATCCTGAAACACCAATTCAAAAGAACCTATGGACCCCGATGTTCATAGCAGCACAATTTACAATAGCCAAGTTTGGGAAACAGCCTAAGTGCCCATCAGTAAATTAGTGGATCAAAAACTGTGGTACATTTACACAATGGAATACTACACAATAGAAAGAAAGAAGGAGCTCCTACCCTTTGCGACAGAATGGATGGAACCGGAGAGCATTATGCTAAGTGAAGTAATTCAGGTGATGCAAGACAAATACCATATGATCTCACCTATAAGTGGAACCTAATCAACAAAACAAACAAGCAAGCAAAATATAAACAGAGACTTTGAAATAAAGAACAAACTGACAGTAACCAGAGAGGAGGTTGGAGGGGATAAGAGGCAGGAAAATGGTGAAGGGTCATCAAGGAACATGTATAAAGGACAGATAGACAAAGCCAAAGGGTGTAGGAGGGTACGAGGTAGAGATGCGTAGGGCAGGAGAGAGTGGTTAGGGGAAAATGGAGACAACTGTACTTAAACAACAAATAAATAAACAAACAAACAAACAAATATGTAAATAATTAAATAAAAAGCCCTCAGCATAATTGCCCAACCTTTTGTCCCCCTTCCTATTAGTGACAAATCTTTTGAAATCGTTTTTTCCCTCATTTTTTTTCTCTGGTGTTCTCTCTGCCACCCAGATTTCCTGGTAGCTCCCAATTTCCCCAGTAGATCAGGAGTGTCCCTCTTCCTTTTTCTCTACCCACTCTGTGTCAAACACAATGGCCCTGTTTGGCTCCAGATGCTTTAGGATGGGTGAGTGCCTTGTGGGAAAGGCAAAATAAACAATAAAGCACTGGGGGCTGAAAAATTGTTAAGTGGCTTTCCTTCTTAATCTTTCTGATTATGCCATCTCTCCTTCTATCATCCCAGGAGTTCCTCCTGCTGACTTAGGCAGATGCACTTCATACAAAGGCCATAGATGACACCCTCCTCTTCACTTATTTACCTTTTTCTAGGTGCTAATGGGTGGCTGGGTTGCCACAGCAGAGACAGGCAGTTTAGTATTGTCTCTGGAAGGAGCTAGCAGCCTATCTCCAATGTATAATCCCAGCACATCCTTTTTGGATACACTATAATAACTGTTATAGTCAAATTGGCATGGGTTCAAATCCTGGATTAGACTCTACTAGCTGTGCTACCTTATAAAGATGACTTAAGCCTTCATTTTCCTCTAACCTTTATTTTATTTTAAAATAATCATAATAACACTACCTACCCTCTCCAGTTTATTGTGAAGATTAAATATGATAATGCATGCAAAGTGCTGGCACAGTTCCTGGGCTGTGTGGTAAGTGCTCAGTTAAAGTTAGCAATCATAGTTATTATTACTATTAATTGTTATTACATAGTTAGAATGCAGCTTCCACTACCTACTGCAATGTTAGTCCTGGCTTGCTCCTCTATAAAGTAAGGATGATGATGTTCCTTATGTAAGAGGGCTGTGGTGACCAAGAGATGAGCTAAGGCATGTAAAGCTCTCAGGGCTGGCTGGAGGTCCTACCAGGGTAGTGGAACTAATTGTATCTCCTTTTCCTAGGAGTGTCTATAGAGCACCTAGCTAGCAATGAGTGATGTGTCAATTAATGGTAGTCAGTATAACTATTATTACTGGAGGCCAAGTTACTCTCTGTCCACTTATCCCTGGATTCTCAGTTAGTGGTGAATAGTTAAGTGATGATTACAGTCCAGGGTGCCATGAGGCTGGGCTGCTTCTCTCCACTCTCAGTATTAGAAGAGAAAAATAGTGCCACTTATTAGCTTTGCCTCAATGTATTGATTTCAATAGGAAATAGACTTCTGGCTAGAAGATTGTCATTTGTCATCCAATTGTCATGAGATTTGAAGAGACTGAACTCTTACCCAGAGGGGATCTTCCTCACTAAATTTCAGTGCAATGGGATCAGGGTCCCAGTTTTACACACAGTGGTTAATTTTGCTGCATTTTGGCACAGCATTAAGAATGTTGAAGAACATGCTCTGTACCCTGCCTCCTGCTCTCCCTCCTCCCTCAAATGTGTTCAGCATAGATAGTGAGCAGCTTGTTGGACAAAAAAACAAAAACAAAAAATGTTACTTATGTGATTCTCTAATGATGGGGTGAGTTCTCCCCTCATACATGAAATCAGTATGTGCATGCAACCTTGATAACTCACTTTGACCAAAAGAATGAAACAATGCAAACAGTCTTGTCGCTTCAGATTCGAATTGAGCAGAATAAGAACAAAAACAGAAGCATTTCAATAGTTGACTAAAAGGCAGATTTGTCTTGAAAATGAATGCCAGTTTCCTTTGATTTACTGGGAGATTTTACATCTATTATCTCATTTAATGCTTCCAATAACTCAAGGAGGTAGGTTCTGCCATCATCATCATCCCACAGTTAAGACTCAGAGAGGTTAAGTGACCTTCCTTGGGCTACACCTCTAATAAGAAGCAGATTCCAAAAGCTATGCACTTAATCACTATCCTAAACTAGACAGTACCTCACTGGTTACCCAGGAGCCCTCACACATGCATCTGTCCAGTGACACAGTCCTTCCCAATACTCTTCCCCCTTCACTACCCCTTCTTTGCTTTTGTTTACTGCACAGTAGATTGACTGGAATCCAGGCATGCACTTCCAGTTAGCCATGCAAACAGTGGAAGATGGCTAATCAGCATCATAAAATGTATGTTTTAGTTATTAACCCATTGAGTTTTATTGTAAGAACTTACACAAACTAACTTGTTGGTATCTTTGTTATTAATATTAATAAGGAACAAAATGGGTAAGGATCAGGGGACCCTAAAGGGGATCTTCCTAGCAGAGATACCACCTCCAGGGAAACAAGCCAGGGACTATCTGGCTGCAAATAGCATTATTCACACTGGATAGCTGGTTCCCAGCTCTCTCTCTAATCCTGGAGACAAGAGTCTAACTCTCCCCTTCTTCTCTTTAGCTCTCTCTTTTGGAAGGTTTAGGAATCAAGTCTAAGTCACTTCTCTGGCTAGACTTTTCTTCCTCTTCTTCTTCTTTCTCCTCCTCCTCCTCCTTCTTCTTTTCCTTCTTCTCCTCCCCCTCCCTCTCCTTCTTCTTTGTACTAGCTCAGGGTGTCTGCAGCCCCATGTATGACTCTATGTATGTCCCTGTATATGTATGTGTTTTGCTCCTCAGAGCATCTTATGTTCAGGTCTGCTTGGGCATTTGCCAGAAATGCTGTGTTTCTCTTCCTGCATGTCTTTACTTTCATTCACCATTCACTTTAAATGATTCCATCAGCTTGTTTTCCCACCTAGGCTATGCCCATCCAGGTGCAGGGAATTTTGACCCTGTCTTCACATTAGGTGATGCCAGGAAAGAAGCAAAGAGTGTGACCAATGGACAGAGGGCTAAATATGCTAGTCAACTACTCTAGTGCTGATCCCAACTGTGGGGAGCCAAAGAGACCTGCACCCAGAGCTCTGTATCCTGGAAATTCCATGCAATATACAAGCCCATCCTCTTGTCCACAATTATCCTTCAGTAGCCCTCTGGCCTCCTTTACCCAAATGTTTAAATAGAACTGGAGGTTAAGAAAAGATTCCAAATGGGTCACTTTTCCCCAACAGCTTCCCTTCCAGAGTCCAGGCACACAGGGAAAATGATGACGGCTCACCTTTTACCTTGGAACTGCTGAAGCCAAATGTACCAATGTTAGCTATTTCTCTGAGGTTCCTCTGACACTGGAAAATTCATCATGCATTTGGTATCACCACAGGCTCTTCGATTCCACCCCTTCTGCTTTTTTCTTTTCTGGCCCCAACTTTGCCCTTTCAGAGCCATTGCTCAGCTTCCCAGTTACTCTGGGTCCCCACGGAGGCTGCCCTTTGGAGAGCGGGAGAAAGGCCTTTTTTCTTGGTCCCCAAACTCCTCCAAAGGGGTCTTGAGCCACCTGGGACACGAAGAGCCTTTCTTGAATTTAGGCTGCCACATGTTCAGTATTCACGGCGTGTCTCAAAAAAAGAAAAAAAAAATGCCCTGCAATCATTCATCAGGCACTGTGCTGTGTGCTTAGCTACTCTCTTTTGGGGGGGGG
>PVKU01016087.1:0-15849 GCA_004027475.1 Anoura caudifer | reverse complement strand
AAAAGATGGTCTGAAAAAGAGATTTAAAAACCCCCAAAAACTCTAAGATGAAAATCCACCCTATGACCCTTGCAGATATATCTCGTCTATATGTTTAGGCAGGAGGCAGAGGTGGACAAAAATGGCCACCCGTCCCCTAAGTGAAACAGGCAGAGCTGTTCTGTAGATGGGACTCGCCTTCCCGCTCAGGCCAGCCACGCGACACTGCAGCCCAGGCAGCCTGGCCGAGCTCCGAGACGGGCACGGGGTGCAGGGGTTGCAGGGAGACTCACCGAAGCTCTGGGGGATACGCTTTCATGTGGGACGGGGAGGAGCTAGGGCTTTGGTGGGAAGAGATGACTGTTCGAATATTTTGTCGGTTTTTTTGGTTTGTTTTTCACAATACATTTCACTTTCACAAAAAACTTCACTTTCAGGAGAAATTTAAGATACATTGATTGGGAAGCTCTGACCCAGTTAGTTGGATTTCCCAGATTATTTTTGTAAGTGTCAAAGGTACGTGTGGCTGTTTTGTTACCAACATTAATTAAAAGCACTGCAAAGTGCTTTTAAACAAATTGCTTCTTCAAATCCTTTTGGCGATAGGGCACACATGAATAGATAACTATGAATAATACTTCAGCCCTGGCTGGTGTGTCTCAGTGGATTCAGCATGGGCCTGCCACCCAAAAGCTCGCAGGTTCGATTCCCAGTCAGGGCACATGCCTGAGTTGCAGGCCACGTCCCCAGTGCAGGGCTCATGAGAGGCAACCACACGTTGATGTTTCTCTCCCTCTCTTTCTCCTTCCCTTCCCCTCTCTCTAAAAATAAAATCTTTACAAATAAAATACTTCAGCAGGTACACAGTTGAGAAGTATCTGCTATTCTAGGCTAGGAAAACAATCATCTGCAACAACCAATATTTATTTTACTAGACACAGGTAACCACCTGCAATGCACCCTGGATATGTTCTGTGGACATCCATTGGTCTACCCAGGTTTACAACATAAACGTTTTTATTACTTCAGCCGTAAATGTAAGATGACTATTTAGCCTCAAGTTAAATAAACTATTTCCATATATGTGTGAACAATGACCCATTGGAGACCACAATCACAGCACTGAGGTCGGGGGAAGAAACAAATCAGAGGAAGTCATCTAATCCCAGTTCTAGTTCTGAGCAGCCCGTAACTTTTCTCTTCATCTGTGTGAAATGCAAGACAGCATCATGGGTGGGGCGGGCAGAGCCAGGTTCAAGGATGTGTCTGTTGTTTCTTTGTGGATGGTAAGTTGCTCAGAGCCCCAGGGGCCCCATCTCTGAAGCGGTGTGCTCGCTCCTGCAGACACACACACAGGCGCTGGCCCAGGGAGTCCAAGCCAGTCCTGTGGCCCCAACGCCGTCCTGCGGGAGCCTCGCTGGCCAGGGCTCTGCGGGAGTGTTGTGGACCTTGGACACGGTGCGGGGAGCTACTCGGTTGGCGGCGGGGGAAGCGCACCATGCTGGGGTGGAGATGGGGGGCCTCAGCAAGCTGCCAGACATGGCTGAGCTCCGGTACCAGCAGGAGTCGCAGAGCACAGGCGCAGGGCTGACGGGGTCTCAGGGCAGTGTGCAGCCGAGTGTGAAGGGTGAGGGGCGGAGGAGGAAGGCAGTGGGGTGTGTGTGTTGAAACTGATGTTGCCGCAAGGCTTTCTCAAGTTAAAACATCTTCCTGTTTTTTAAGAAAGACTTTATTTATTTTTAGAGAGAGGGGAAGGGAGGGAGAGAAACACCAATGTAGAGTTGTCTCTTGCATGTCCCCTTCTAGGGACCTGGCCTACAACCCAGGCATGTGCCCTAACTGGGAATCGAACCTGCGACCCTTTGCTTTGCAGGCCGGCGCTCCATCCACCCAGCCACACCAGCCAGGGCCCTGTTACTATTTTTAAATTATGCTTCTCTAGAGTAATTTGTAAATATTATCAAGAAAAATTTTGAATTTATTGAGATAATTTGACTCTGTTAATAGCTCATGTCATATTTTATATTATTAGTCATGGTATTTCTTGTGTGCACAATCTTTTATCTGGGATAAACGCAATTTGGGTTTGTAGTGTGTGTGTGTGTGTGTGTGTGTGTGTGTTTAATAGCAGCAATAAGAAGTGTAAGTACAAAGATAATATGACAAACACTTCTTTTGTTACCCCCCAATTTTGTTACCTCATTACCTCAAACTGACAGCTGTTGGCATTTCATCATAGTTATTTAAGTCTTTTTAAAATTCAATAAATAACATTGTAGAGAAAATTGAAGTTCTCTTTGCCTTCCACCTCCAGTTGCATTTTTTTCTCTCCTTTTCTCACACACTCTCCTTTTTAGCACACACAGTTTTCAATACACATGCCCAGGAGTAATATGTACCTTGGATGTGTGTGCATGCCTAGCTTATTAAGTAGCATAAATCGGTATGTATATTTCCACATCTTGACTTTTTAATTCTACATTTTGTCTCTGATATCTGTCATTGTGTGTGTTAGTTTATTCCCTTACATTGATTTATAATATTCCTTTTATAAGTATTACCACATTTTATTTAAAAACTTATGCAGAGCAGAAGTTTTTAATTTTAATGTAGTCCAACATACCCATTTCCCCCCATGAATCATGGATCTAAAATGTCATTAGCAAACACAAGTTCATCCAGATCATCTCCTACGTTATTTTCTAGGAGTTTTATGGTTTTTGCATTTTAGATTGGGTTCATTATTAACTTTGAATTAATTTTTGTGAAAGATATAGGTCTGTTTCTAGGTCCATACTTCTGCATGGGGATGTCCAGTTTTTTCAGCACCATTTGTTGAAAAGACTATCCTTTATTTGTTGAACTCCCTTTGCTGCTTTGTCAACGATCAGTTGACTATATTTCTGTGAGTCTATTTCTGGACTCTCATCTGTTCCATGGACCTATTTGTCTATTTTTCATCAACATCACACTGTCTTTTTAAAAAATATATTTTATTTTATTTTTTAGAGAAAGGGGAAAGGAGGGAGAAAGAGAGGGAGAAAAATGTCAATGTGTGATTGCCTCTCAAGCGCCCCCTCCTGGGGACTTGGCCTGCCACCCAGGCATGTGCCCTGACTGGGAATCAAACCTGTGACCCTTTGATTCGCAGCCAGAACTCAATCCATTGAGCCACACCAGCCAGGCTGATAAGGAACTTTACACTTTAGAGTCAGATATCACTGACTGCAAAGCATTATCCCTTTGATCTTAAGCACGTTCACCAGCCTCAGTTTGCTCCTTGGGAAAAGGAAGATGATCGTGTTTGTCGTGGGGAGGCAGTGAGATCACGTATGTACACTTTCTGATACGGTGCTTAGCTCAGTCATGCAAGTGATTTCAGCCCGTAAGGAAAGGCACAAACACAGTCCTTCCTACCATCCTCCCAGTTTTTACCTGGCCTTGACTTACGTAGTCTTCTTGTTTCAAAACTTTTGATCCCAGATCTTGATAGGATTTCTGCCTGTGGCCACGCACGCTTTGGCATGTACATATGTACTGGTTCTCTCCCCACATTTAGGTCTTATTCCTCTCTCTTACGTTTGGCTTATCTATCTTGTTTTTGAAAGTACTATTTTTTTAACAGAAGTTTTAGGCTCACAGCAAAATTGAGAGGAAGGTACAGAGATCTGTTCTTGCCGCTACAAATGCCTCACCGCTGCTATGATGAACATCCCCTAGCAGAGGGGCGCGTTTGTGTGATTCATGAGCCTGCACTGACACGTTGTAATCATGCGAAGGCCCCAGTTTACATTTGGTTCATTCTTGGTGTTACACATTCGATGGGTTTGGACAAATGTATAATGACATGTATCCATGATTATATAATCGGCCCTAAAAATCTTCTCTACTCCACCTACTAACCCCTCCCTCCCCGAACCCTTGCCAACCACCGATTTTTTTTACTGTCTCCAGAGTTTTATCTTTTCCAGAATGTCATACAGTTGGAATCATACAGTATGTAGCCTTATAGATTGCCTTCTTTCACTTAGCACTGTGCATTTAAGTTTTCTCCAGTAAGTCCAAAGGAGCCGTGTACTTTGTAAAATTTTCTTTGATAACTGTCTAGATGTTTTACTCTGCAATTGAGTTATCTGAGTTCTCAATATTTTAATTAAACCAGTTTGCTCTTTTGCCTATATTTGAAAAACAATTCATTTGTATTTTTAAAATTCTTAACATATATTTTGGTGGAACAAAATCCTCTCACTCTATTTTCAGAGGGAAAAGTCTACCACAGTTTCCCAATTATTGATTATCTTTCAAATCTTAAAAGAAGAGATTGGGAGCTCTCAGGGTTTCTATGCCAAACAAAATAACCCAGATTTTTAAAAAATTTTTTTATTGATTTTAGAGAGAAAGAAACATCATCTTGTTGTCCACCCATCCATGCGTTCATTGGTTGCTCCTTGCACGTGCCCTGACCAGGGACCAGACCTGCAACCTTGGCCTGTCAGGATGAAGCTCTAACCAACCGAGTCACCTGGCCAGGGCCAAGATAAATCAGGCTTAATAGATATAGACAGGAGTTGCCAATGTGAAAGTATTTATCTAAGAAAATGAACGAACATGCGGCACTTGAGAGCAAATGTCCGAATAAATAAACATTAAAACTGAAGTTCGGATGTCTCTCAAATGGCTCTTTGCACAATCTGCCAAGGAGACTTCAAATGTGATAAATAGTAGAACAAGATAGTTTGAACTGTAAATTCTATCACAAGGAGCATATCAGACAAATGAGTAAGATTGTGAATGACCTGACCTTCCAAATAATTTTCTGCTCAGAATTCTGTTTCCTGGACACACCTGCATCAACCACCCTTTTCTTTGTTCAAAGCTCTTTTTAAATAATAAGGATACTAGTGTCTGGTCTAAAAGTAAACATCAAAAAAGCACAAACAAAAATAAAACTCTTAATCTTGTTAATTAATCAAATAATTGTTTCTTAAAAATTGTTTCTGATTTCCTTGTGTCCTTACATTTTTTATTCCTGTTATTGTGTGCTCTTTTGTGAGCTAGTTTTTTCTGACGTTCTTTAACTTTTGAAGAAAATCACTATTTTTACCAGTCTTACCAATGTAGGCATTTAGTGCTATGGGTTTTTCTCCATGTACCGTTTACACCAAATCATGACCTGAACCAAAATTCTCCAACCGACAGACTCTCTGCGTCTCCTGCCCCATTTCGTGTGCTCACGATGAACACTCATGGAGCATTTTTGTGTTAATGAATCGAAGAATAAAATGTTTTGATCGCATTCTTTAGCCTATAATGAAGCAAAGGAGGGAAGTGACTGCAGGTGGCAGCAGGACTGTAAGCACCTTGAGGCCCCTCCTCACCGTGGTGCTGTTGCGTTTTATTGATTTGCTGAACCACTTCCAAATGCAAGTTGTCTGAGAAGACCTAGAACCCACTGATCCTGCTCTTTCCCATTTATCAGCTCCACCCCTTATCCATCCCTCCAGCCTATCCATCTTCAGTTCCCACCCTGGCCTAAGAATGTGTGTAGGCCAAGAGTTCAACCACCATCTCACTAATGCTCTAAGTTTACATCCCCTACTCTCCTTTTAAATTTTTTGGAGGTAAAGATTTTTGCTTTTATGTTATAAGTGATTTCAAACTTACAAAAAAAAAACCCCCAAAGAACAATATAATGAACACAAAAGTGTCCAACACCCAAATTTAATAGAAGATGCCAATTAAAAAGCCTTTTATTATGCCTGTAAGCAGTATCACTATCTACCCAGTTGCCTATGCCAAAACCCGGTTACTAAAGTGTGATCCTTCCTCCCGATTTCCATCTGGTCAGTGCAGGTCACGTTATCGTGATGTTATTTCCGAAATGTCTCTCACATGTGCCCAGATCCTCTTCATCCCCACGGCCACTTCTGAGGCCCAGGGCTCCATCACCTTCACACGGTTTATTGCAAAACCGTTCCCACCACAACTGCTTCATCCAGCCACGCTTCCCTTCAGACAGCAAGCTCTGAGAGGCAGGGCTACGCTTATTCTTGATCTGCCACTTAATCTCCAGCTCCGGCACTTAGCAGGAACTCAGTAAATATTTTCTTTTTTTTAATATATTTTATTGATTATGCTATTACAGTTGTCTCATTTCTTCCCCATCATTCCCCTCCACCCTGCAAACCCCCTCCCACCCACATTCCCCCCTTTAGTTCATGTCCATGTGTCATAAGTTCTTTAGTGTCTACATTTCCCACACTATTCTTGCCCTCCCCCTGTCTATTTTCTACCCACCGTCTATGCTACTTATTCTCTGTACCTTTTCCCTCTCTCTCCTCCTCCCACTCCCCTGTTGATAACCCTCCATGTGATCTCCATTTCTGTGTTTCTGTTCCTGTTCTAACTGTTGGCTTAGTTTGCTTTTGTTTTAGGTGTGGTTGTTAATACCTGTGAGTTTGCTGTCTTTTTACTGTTCATATTTTTTATCTTCTTTTTCTTAGATAAGTCCCTTTAACATTTCATATAATAAGAGCTTGGTGATGAGGAACTCCTTTAACTTGACCTTAGCTGAGAAGCACTTTATCTTCTCTTCCATTCTAAATGAGAGCTTCACTGGATAGAGCAATCTTGGATGTAGGTCCTTGACTTTCATGACTTGGAATACCTCTTTCCAGTCTCTTCTTGCCTGTAAGGTCTCTTTTGAGAAATCAGCTGACAATCTGATGGGAACTCCTTTGTAGGTGACTGTCCCCTTATCCCTTGCTGCTTCTAGAATTCTCTCCTTCATTTTAATCTTGGCTAATGTAATTATGATGTGCCTCGCTGTGTTCCTCCTTGGGTCCAACTTCTTTGGGACTCTCTGAGTTTCCTGCACTTCCTGGAAGTCTATTTCCTTTGCCAGATTGGGGGAGTTTTCCTTTATTATTTGTTCAAATAAGTTTTCCACTTATTGCTCTTCTTCTTCCCCTTCTGGTACCCCTATAATTCGGATGTTGGGACGTTTGAAGATGTCCTGGAGGTTCCTAAGCCTTTCCTCATTTTTTTGAATTCTTATTTATTCATTGTTTTCTGATTGGATGCTTCTTTCTTCTTTCTGGTCCACTCCATTGATTTGAGTCCCAGTTTTCCTCCCATCTCTGTTGGTTCCCTGTGCATTTTTCTTCATTTCATTTATTGTAGCCTCCATTTTTTCATCTAATTTGTGAGCAAAAAATCAACCAATTCTGTGATCAGTGACCAGGGCTTTGAACTGTGCATCTGATAGGTTGGCTATCTCTTCATTGCTTAGATGAATTGGCTCTGGGGCTTTGATTTGTTCTCCAGTTTGAGCCATTGTTGTTACTGTTTTTTTGTTTGTTTGTTTTGGTTTTTTGTCTAGTCGCAGCTGTTACGTAGTGAGGGGTGGTGCCTTAGGTGTTTCCCAGGGCGGGGCAGCCCAGTTGCTGGGTAGTGATACTGTATGTGGGGGCGGGGTTCCGAGAGGGAACAATGGTGTTTGCCCTGCTCTCTCTCGGATTCCAGTCCCTTCCGCTGCTTTCCCTTCGCCTGGATTATCTGCATGCGAATGTGCGACCACCTGGTCCGCCAGCCACCTTGCGCAGCCTCACTGGGTCTGCACAGTTCCACCCCGTGCCTGGGGTCTGCTAGCCACCACCTGTGCGCCTGAGATCTACCAGCCGCTGCTGCCTGTGTGCCAGGTCCACACCTCTGCTTTTTCCTGCCACGACTCCTCCCCTCTTACCCGTCTGGATGAATGGTTGCTGGACTTCTGTACAGTTCAATTTTCTATCACTTATGGTTGTTTTCTTGTTTCTAAATCTTTGTTGTCCTTAATTTTGGTTGTGAGAGGAGGGACAGTGTGTCTACCTACACCTCCATCTTGGCCGGAAGTCATCAGTCAGTAAATATTTTCAAATCAATTAATGAATGCCATTTTATATGCTACATAATTTACTTCTTCATCAACATGATACATGTCTTTTAATAGTTTCTGTTGCAGAATGAACATGGAGAAACATAATTCATCTTTGGTGGTAGAATCATCTTATGCAGACTTGGTCATCAACGCAGGAAAAGTAACTTTGGGGGAAGGGAACAGAAAGAAGCTGCAGAAAACTCAGAGAGACCGAGAGAAGGAGAAAGTTTCACAGGCTGCGTGTGCTGTGTTAAACTCAGGAGGAGGGGTGATTCTGATGGAAATGGCAAACAGCGACGAGCATCCTGTGGAGATGGGACTGGATTTAGAAGAGTCTTTGAGAACACTTATTCAGTCTACAAATTTGCAGGCTTTCTTTGAGACCAAGCAAGAAGGGAGGCGCTTTTACCTTTTTGTTAAATCTTGGAGACCTGACCCTTCCTCTGAAGACGATTCCATCAAGCCCCGCATTTGCAGCCTGGCTTCTTCCTTATACCGTAGATCTGGCACCTCTGTGCTTCCCATGAAACCAACAGAGGCACTTAATTTCCTGAAAGACAAGAAAAGAAATGCAAAACTTTTGGGGAATGAACTTTCTAATAAAATTCTCAAGGAGTCAAAGCAAAATTTTCATAACTTGAATCCTGCTGAACGAACCTTCCAAAGACACCAGCTTCAACGTGGTGAAATCCTGCCTTTTCCTGAGTCTCACTATGTAGAGTTCAAACAGTTCTCTACAAAACACATCCAACAATATGTTAAAAACATAATTCCAGAGTACATCCCTGCATTTGCAAACAGTGGAGACAGCTATCTTTTTATTGGAGTGGATGATAAGAGCAAGAAAGTTCTGGGTTGTGCTAAAGAAAATTTTGACTGCAACTCTTTGAGAAAGATAATAGAGGGTGCAATAGACAAATTACCTTGTGTCCATTTTTGCCAATCCCAATGCCAGATAAGCTTCACACTCAAATTCTTGGATGTGCTAGAGGGAGGACAGGTATACGGCTACGTGTGTGCCATCCGAGTGGAGCCGTTCTGTTGCGCGGTGTTCTCGGAAGCTCCCGAATCCTGGCTGGTGAAAGGCGGGCAGGTCTGCCGGCTGCCCACTAACGAGTGGGTAGCCATGGTGACGGACTCAGACCCAGGTAAGAGGGCAAAGTCACTCCCGCCTGTCCTTTTTTGACCTCTAGTACCTCCAAATCAGACAGGTTTCTCTTTGTTTCCTGTGACTTGGAACTCCTCACACCCACTAAATTCTGTGTGTTTTTTTGAATCTCCAAGAATCCCGTTTTTCATACATGATAAAATTTTGTTGGGTAATTAGAAGCCCAAATCGATGTCTTATAGTAGGTAATCTTTTTTTCACATCAGAAGATGAAAAGAAAAATTGGGGGGAATAGTTGCCTTGTAGTAGCTCTTACTGGCTCCAGAGTCATTTTTTAAAATTTTGCCCTGGCCAAGTAGCTCAGATGCTTAGAGTATTGTCCAAGCATGCTAAAGTTGGGGGTTCAATCCCTGGTCAGGGCACATACAAGAATCAACCAATTAATGCATAAATAAGTGAAACAACAAATCTCTAAACACCAATAAATAAGATTTTTTAAATCAAATAAAATTTCAGGAATTTTGTGAGCCAGTTTGTTTAACAGGATCATTATTAAAAATTGTTATATACACTTACAATTGTATTAAAAACAAGTGTAATAAATACAAACTCACCACTGCCTAATAATTTACTACATTTTAACACTATCTTTGCTTGTGAGGTTATTTACATCTATTTTATCTGTCTGGGGGAAATACTATAAAATGCTGTGAAACTGTGCATTTCTTCCCAACTCTGCACTTAGCGATATCACATTGGTAGCTTGAAATTGTGCACGGCAGGAATATTTGCACCACAGAAGTAAGCTAAATGTACATACGTGTTTACCAAACGAATGTGCTACATACCAAAGAGAAGTAGAAACGAAATGCCGTCTAGACAGAGAGAAGAATTATATTGAATGAGAAGCGCATTCAAACTTCCAAATAATGTCTCTTCATTGCTGGGTTTCGGCAACCTCCACATGCGGTACACGCACTTGTCTCCTCCTCACGGTGAACGGGGCGTGGCCTTGCCGTTGTCTCTCAGGCCACACCACCCAGGCCGTCCTAGAATACACCTCCTGGTAAGGTCTTCCAGTTGTGAAGACATGAACTACATGTCTGGATAATATGTTTTGTCTCTTTCTTAAGATCTTGAAAACTTGTCCGAAGACTTTGAATCTCAGCTGAGTCTGTCTAGTGGACCTCCTCTCAGCAGACCAGTGTACTCCAAGAAAGGCCTGGAACACAAGAAAGATCTCCAGCAACTTTTATTTCCAGGTAGCAATTATGGTTTGCCTACTGGACACCAGCCAGTTTCTATGCTGGGTTAAGGGGAGGCAAATGGTGATGCTTGCTTTTTAAAAATCCGGAAACTAGCTCTCACTGGTGTGGCTCAGTGGACTGGGCATTGTCCTGTGAATTGAAAGGTGGCCAGTTCGATTCCCAGTCAGGGCACGTGCCTGGGTTGTGGGCCAGGTCCCCAGTTGGGGGTGTGTGAGAGGCAACTGATCCATGTATCTCTCACACATGGATGTTTCTCTCCCTCTCCTTCTTCCTCCCTTCCCCTCTCTCTAAAAGTAAATAAATAAAATCCTTAAGAATAAAAGGCTGAAATATTTTTTCAAAAAGCACATATACCTGATTCTTCACTCCAGACTCAATAAATTAGAATATGGGATAGTACCTCATTACGTGTATTTTTATCAAGCTTACTCACATAAACTTGATGTTCATCCAGATTGGATAGCGTAGTTGAACTACACGCATACACTGCACCAGGAGCAAAAATATTCCCCACCTCTGCCATCGTCTCCAGAGGAGTGCCTGCTATGAATATTAAAAAGAACAAAGATTTCTGTCAAGATGTAACACTAAATAAAATGAAGATCAATTATGAAGACGTTTGGGGTTTAGGAGAAACAGTCGTGTTTAACAGCACAAAATTTTGGTTCAGAACCAGGGACAGTGCCTGTTAAACTCCTACAGTGTGAGTTTATTCTTGTGGCACATAATTGTTCCTTGCTCCTGTGTGACAAGGGAGACCCTTATGAAGGGTGCAATCCCACCTTGATCTGTGGGTGATGCCAGGGTTTTGCTTCTAGAGAGTTAGCTCAGGGCCTAACCTCAGGGCCTCCCAGTCGGGGACCACAGGAGTTCTCTGCTAATAAGTGGTTTAACGCAGCTCCATCTTCTCCGCAAGTATTTAATGAGCACCTTCTTGGAAGGACGCCTTCTACCTCCATCAGTAGGATCTGTTCAGAGAAAATTTGAGAGTCAAATATGTTAAGAGTAGGAAGGGGAACAGAACTAACATTTCCCAAACAGCTACAATGAGCCAGGTATTTTATGCTATCTTATTTATTCCTCACCATAGGGAATATGGTGTGTGTGTGTGTGTGTGTGTTTGTTTGTTTGTTTTATAGATGAGGGAACACAGTCTTAGAGAAACTAAGGAATTTCTCAAGGTCATAAATGTGATGAGGGCATAGACTTAGAGAAAGCGTGCCAGGTTTTCAAGGCTTCTTTTCCTTTATTATAAAATAATAATATTACCCTGGCTGGTGTACCTCAGTGGATTGAGCACGGGACTGTGAACCAAGGGATCGCGGTTCGATACCCGGTCAGGGCACATGCCTGGGTGGCGGGCCAGTTCCCGGCAGGGGACGCACAAGAGGCAACCATACATTGATGTTTCTCTCCCTCTTTCCTTCCCTTCCCCTCTAAAGATAAATAAATAAAATGTTTTAAAAAATGTGTTTAAAATAATATTTACAAAAGAACATATACAAAAATCTCTAATTTATCATCAGATTAATTATAACTGAATGTAAGTATAAGAATTCTTTTTTATTAATTGTAATTAGTCATAAAATAAATATGATCTTGACCTCAAATTTATAATCCCCTCCATATCTAGTGCCAATGAAAGGTTTGCGATATACACCTGAATCCCTGTGGCTGGAACTATCCTCGGAGCATGAAGGTCTGGAGGAATTGATAAACAAGCAAATGCATCCTTTCTCCCCGGGAATTTTGATCCTGTCTAGAAGCTGGGCTGTGGACCTGAACTTGCCAGAGAAGCCGGAAGTCGTCTGTGATGCTCTGCTGGTGGCACAGAACAGCGCCCCCATTCTCTATACGGTTCTCAGGGAGCAGGATGCAGGCGGGCAGCTGTACTGCACCCGCACAGCCGCTACTTTGAAGCAGAAGCTGGTGAACATGGGCGGCTACACCGGGAAGCTGTGTGTCCTGCCCAGGGTCCTCCAGATGAGTCCCGAGACTGATGCGGAGCCCTCTGAAGGGCCAGGCTCTCTGATCGACTACCCTGAGTCCTATCACCTTGCAGACACCCAGCAAATGGAAGCCTTGCTGCAGTCCCTGGTGATTGTCTTACTCGGCTTCAAGTCTTTCCTGAGTGACCAGGTCGGCTGTGAGATTTTAAATCTGCTCACAGCCCAACAGTATGAGATCATCTCAAAAAACCTTCGCAAGACCAGAAAATTGTTTATCCATGGCTTACCCGGCACGGGGAAGACCATCATAGCCATGAAGATTATGGAGAAGATCAAGAATGTGTTTCGTTGTGAGAAAAATGAAATTCTGTATGTTTGTGAGAACCAGCCTTTGAGGGACTTTATCGGGTAAGCAGTTGGATCTTGTTGTCACCAAGTGAGGTTCAGTCTGAATTAATTCCTTACCTCCCTGTACTCAAATCATTTTGCTCCTTGAGAGTAGGATGGTAAAATGATGCATAACCATAGACCTATGTACACAGGAGTATGATAACTTTCCTCCTTCGTATACTTAGAGAAAACCTGCATGTGTCATTTTAATTTTTTAAGTGTTCATATATATTATTTTTGCTTTTTTTCTTTTAATTTTTACAGTAATAAAAAGATCTGCCACGCAGTGACCCGGAAAACCTTCATGAGTACTGACTTCAAAAATATTAAACACATCATCATCGATGAAGCTCAGAATTTCCGCCTTGAAAATGGGGACTGGTATAAGAAGGCAAAAACCATCACTCGGAGAGAAAAGGGCGATCCAGGAATTCTCTGGATCTTTCTAGACTACTTTCAGACCACTCACATGGTTGACAGTGGCCTCCCCCGTCTCCAAAACCAGTATCCAAAAGAAGAGCTCACTATAGTGGTCCGCAATGCAGATCCGATATGCAACTACCTACAGGAAAGAATGCGCAAGGTCAGAGAAAATCCACCACCTAACATCCCTCCTGAGTCCCTGCAGATACTCCATGAAGCTGAATGGGCTCAACGTGTGCCAGGCAAGTGTAAGATTAAAGAGCACTTGAACTTGGATGAAATGGTGGCTTATATAACAAAGAAATGCCAGTTTTTCTTGAAGCATGGTTATTCCTGCAAGGATATTGCTGTGCTTTGCAGCACAGCAAGTGATATAGAAAAATATAAATCTAAGCTTCAAATAGCAATGAGGAAGATAAAAAGTTCTGAGTCCAATGAGGGATCTCATCTGTTTGAGCAATTCGAAAATGCATCAGATGTCATGGGCGATCACATCGTGTTGGACAGTGTCCGTCGATTTTCAGGCCTGGAAAGAAACATCGTGTTTGGGATCTATCCACAGGCAGCAGAACCAGCTGTTTTCAACAATCTTCTGCTCTGTTTGGCTTCCAGGGCCAGGAAACATCTGTATATTCTGATGCCAATCTAAGAAGAGTTGATGGAGACAAAACATTCCCTCTGTCATAGTTCCAGAAAAGGAATGACTCGTCTGCATCATACAGCATTATTTCTAACAACTGGCCCTTGTAAGAAAACTGGCTTCAGACCTCCCGCCAAGATGGAGGCTAGGAAGACATACTGTGCCTCCTTGCACAACCCAAAGAAGGACTACAGCAATTTAAAAACAAACAAACAAAAAAGACTTTCGGCCAAGATGGTGGTGTAGATGGACACACTGTGCCTCCTCGCACAACCAAAATAAAGGACAACAAAGATTTAGAAACAAGAAAACAACCATATGTGATAGAAAATTGAACTGTACAGAAGTCCAACAACCATTCATCCAGACCGGTAACAGGGGCAGAGTCGCAGCAGGAAAAAGTGGAGGTTGGTGGAACCAGCCCACAGCAGCAGTTGACAGATCCAAGGTGTACAGGCAGCAGATAGCGGACCCCGGGCACTGGGTGTTGTTGGCGGGCAGGCCCAGTGGGGCCGTGCAGGGCAGGTGGCTGACCAGAAGTTCCCACATTTGTGCATGGACACTCCAGGCGAGAATGGAGATCAGGACAGACCTCGCAACCCAGGGCCCCAGCGCCAGGAATTAAAACCTAAAAACACCCATTAAAAACACTCATGGGGGTTCAGGTGTTAGGGGAGACTCCCAGTCTCACAGGAGAGTTTGTTGGAGAGACCCACAGGGTTCTGGAACGTACACAGGCCCACCCACGTGGAAATCAGCACCACAAGGGCCCAATTTGTTTGGGGGAAGCAGCAGAGGGGACTGGAATCCGAGAGAGAGCAGAGCAAGTGCCATTGTTCCCTCTCAGACCCCACCCCCACATACAGCATCACAACCCAGCGACTGGGTTGCCCTGCCCTGGTGAACACCTAAGGCTCCGCCCCTGACTACATAACAGCTGCTACCAGACCAAAAAAAAACTCACAAAAAAATAAAACCAAAAATGGCTCAAACAGGAGAAGAGATCAAAGCCCCAGAGCCAATTCATCTAAGCAACCAAGAGATAGCCAACCTATCAAATGCACATTCAATGCCCTGGTGATTAGGAAACTCACAGAATTGGTTGATTTTGGTCACTGCCACGTCCTCTTCCAACCATGTTGTCTGACAAGGTCTGGGCATGGAGGACTCGAGTTCAAGGAATTTGTCTCCCCAGAAGAGAACGTGGCATCTAAATTGGGTTAACAATTGGCTGTTTTATTTTAATTATTTTGCTTTTGCTACCGAATATAGGCATTGTACTGTACTTACTCATTCTTGTGAAAACCACCCAAGAGGAAGGGACTGTATTCCCCATGGAACTGCCTGAAAGGATGAAAAAATCCCCACAGACTCCCCTCTCCCTTATACAGGGGTGTAGGACAGCCAGGGCAATATAATTGTTAACCATAAGAGAAAACATGTTGGCTTATTTAAATTACCCTGGTTTGAGAGACTTAAGCGGTCCAGGCCCCCTTAGTGTTCAAGAAATAAAAAATAAAATAATAAGTTAGAGCTCTTGAATTAACAACTGTAGCTGGATTTCCTGTCTATCTCTCCTTACATGTTTGTTTTGGTGATCAAAAGGTGGTGGGATTGTTAGACATTTGTATTTTAGGTTCATTGATTAGTATAATTCCGATGAAGTTATACAAAATAATAGAAAGTCCCTGAATGTCTAAAAGTTGTTAGAGTAACAGCCCCTCCTTTACCTTGAATAGGAATATATATCAATTAGACAGCCTTAGAAATAAGAAAAGCTGGTTAGCTATTAAGCATGTAGAAACAGTTACTTTGAAGTTAAAGTTTATAGTACACAGAGAAACATTTTAGACAGAAAAGATAGATAGCCAAGTTGGACATCACAAAGGCCTTATTGCCTCTGCTCAATCTACCGTATACTTTTGCCCTATGAACAAATTCTGAGAAATTCTAATCGTCTGATTTTTGGGTCTCTTGGTCAAAATAATCTTTGTTTAACATAATTGAATCTTTGGGAACTTTTGTACTGTTCCTGGTTATTTTTGTATTGATTTTTCTGCTTAACTGATCATGCTATGCACCTGCGAATGTTGATCTATGCCAAAAAAGAAAATATAAAAATCCACTTGTACTTGCAATAAACGAATCAGTGCTTCACCATCCTCTGAGTTGTG